>JAANBB010000127.1:0-92305 GCA_014621425.1 Cylindrodendrum hubeiense
TTTTTTCTCATTTATTATCCCCGGCCCAAAATTTCAGTCGCGGGTTCTCTTACGCGAAACCCTTCCTTTCCTTCATCATCATTCTTTGTCGTGTCGTTGCAAACAACACCCGGCATTAATCATGGACAAGGAAAAGCTCGCCCAGCTGCTCCAGGGGAGTCAAGTCCGTAAGTGTTTACCCATCCCTCTCTGCGCTCTCTGCGAACCGTCGGCTTCGCGTCGTCGGGAACCCCTCTCGACCCGGAGAAAGCTCTGCCTGCTTCTGCCTCGATGAACCCTGGCTAACCTTCTCCCTCCACAGCCAACACGGAGCAGGTCAAGGCCGTTACCGCCGAGCTCCAGAAGAACTTCTACTCCCAGCCGGAGTCGCTGCTGGCTCTCGTCGAGATCTCCCTGACCAATGGTGACGCCGGCGTCCGACAGCTCGCCTCGGTCCAGGCCCTCCGCCTCGTGCCCAAGTACTGGGAGAAGACCCCCGCGGACCAGCGCCAGCTTGCCCGAACCCACCTGCTCGATGGCGCCCTCAAGGAGTCAACGGCGGTTGTTCGCCACTCTCTGGCCCGTCTCGTCGCCGGCATCGTCAGCTCCGACATGGAGCAGGGCGAGGGCGAGGACTTCCTGAAGCAGCTTCTGCCCCTCAACAACAGCGAAAACGTCGTTGCTCGCGAGGTTGGCTCTTTCCTGCTGTACGCCATGCTCGAGGAGGACCCTACCCACTTCAGCGACCACACCCACCAGCTCCTCGAGCTGTTCCAGGCTCGCATTGAGGACTCCCAGAGCAAGGAGGTTCGCATCAACATCGTGCGTGCCATCGGCGCCATCCTCATGATTGTCGAGCCCGAGGAGGACCCCCAGGCCCTCAAGGCCATGCAGAGCTTCGTGCCCAGCCTGGTCAACATCCTCAAGGCTACCGTCGAGGCTGAAGATGAGGAGAGCTACAAGATCGTCTTCGAGGTCTTCCACTCCTTCATCGCTTACGACTCCTCCCTCCTCGCCCTCCACCTGCGCGATCTCCTCCAGTTCATGATTGACCTCGCCGTCAACACCAACGCCGAGGAGGATGCCCGATCCCAGGCCCTCGCCTTCCTCATCCAGTGCGTGCGTTACCGCCGCATGAAGATCCAGGCCATGAAGGACATGGCTGCCCAGCTCATGGTCAAGGCCATGCAGATCGTCACTGAGCTTGACTCTGAGGACGAGGACGACATCTCCCCTGCCCGCACTGCCATCAGCCTCATTGACACCCTTGCCAATGAGATGCCTCCCCGCCAGGTCATCATCCCTCTCCTTGAGCAATTCCCCAGCTTTGCTGCCCACCAGAACCCTCAGTTCCGTATGGCTGCCATGCTTGCTCTTGGCAACGCCGCCGAGGGTGCCCCCGACTTCATCTCTACCCAGCTCCAGCCCATCCTCCCCACCATCATCAGCCTGCTCTGCGACAGCGAGACCCAGGTCCGACACGCCTCGCTTGTTGGTCTGATCCACCTCGCCGAGGAGATGGCCGATGAGATGGCTTCTCACCACGAGGAGATCATCGCTGCTGTCCTCAAGAACCTCGAGGCTGCCTCCACTGCCGGTTCCGACAAGAAGAACGTCAGCATCATCCGCTGTGCTTGCGGTGCTCTCGACACCTTCGGTGACGGCATTGACACCCAGATCATGGCCCAGTACGGCCCCAGCCTGATTGGCCCCATGGTCCGCCTCCTCGACCACGAGGACTACGGTGTCAAGGCTGCTGCCGCTTCTGCCATTGGTGCCATTGCCTCCTCCATGGAGAAGAGCTTCGAGCCTTTTTTCAAGGACGTCATGACCTCTCTCGGCAAGTTCGTCGGCCTCAAGGAGAACGACGAGGCCATGGACCTCCGAAGCTCCACCTGCGACAGTCTCGGCCGCATCGCCACCGCTGTTGGCCCGGAGGCTTTCCAGCCCTACGTCATGGACCTCATGGCTGCCAGCGAGGAGGCTCTCCACCTCGACAACCCCCGTTTGAAGGAGACCAGCTTCATCCTGTGGTCCAACCTGTCCAAGGTCTACCACGAGCAGTTCGACCACTTCCTTGCCGGCGTCTTCAAGGGTCTCTTTGACTCTCTGGAGCTCGAGGAGGAGGAGATCGAGATCCCCGGTATCGATATCAGCCAACTCGGCGAGGGTCACATCGTTGTCGGTGGCAAGCGCGTCACTGTCAAGGCTCCCGGTAACGAGGACGACCTGACCATTGCCACTGGTGGTGATGACGACTGGGATGACATGGAGGACATTGATGATCTCGATGACGTCGGTGCCGTCACTGCTGTCGCTCTCGAGCAGGAGATTGCTCTCGATGTTCTCGGTGATGTCATCTCCAACTCATGCAACAGCGCCAACCTCGAGACCTACGTCGAGCAGACCATCCAGAAGGTTTCTCCCTTTGCGGAGCACACCTACGAGGGTTGCCGAAAGACTGCCATCTCCACTCTTTGGCGCACCTACGCCCGTGTCTTCCAGGTCTGGGAGGAGGGCGCTGGCGTCAAGTGGGAGCCTGGCATGCCCCCCAAGCACACTCCCCCTGCTTCTCTCATCACCATGGGCCAGGCCCTCCAGAAGGCCACCATGGGTATCTGGGCTGATGACAGCGAACGGTCAGTTTATTCCTCTTTCTTTGATTTCCTTCCCACTGCCAAAATGATGAACACTTCGCGTACACCCAGCTCACTCAGACGCAAATTTGCGGTTGCTGAGAACACGTTTGATCTACTTCTGATTCCATTGGCATCCTTCATCTTCAATTATCTTGCATTCTGTTGAAGCTTGATGCTAACTATTCAATAGCTCTGTCGTCACTGACATCAACCGCAACGTTGCTGCTACCCTGAAGGCCTGCGGTCCCGCCGTCCTGGTCGCTAAGGACGGTATGCTGCAGGAGGTTGTGTCTGTCGTCGGTCTTATCATTACCCGATCGCACCCCTGCCAGCAGGACCTCGGAGACGAGGAGGAGGAGCAAGAGGTCGATGCCGGTTCGTCCGAGTACGACTGGCTCGTCATCGACACCGCCCTCGACGTTGTCGTTGGCCTTGCCGCTGCTCTGGGCACCGCCTTCGGCGAGCTCTGGAAGATCTTCGAGAAGCCCATCCTGAAGCTTGCCAGCTCCACCGAGGACCTCCACCGCTCCACGGCCGTCGGCACCATTGCCGAGATCACCAAGTACATTGGCGAGGCCATCACCCCCTTCACCGAGTCTCTTGGCACTGCCCTTGTGCGCCGTCTTACCGACCCCGACCCTCTGGCCAAGTCCAACGCTGCCTACGCCATTGGCCTGGTTGTCCTGAACTCGGCCGACACAGCCAAGACCTTCCCTATGTACCCCCTTCTCTGGGAGAAGCTTGAGCCCCTCCTGACTGTCAACGAGATGCGCATGACCGACAACGTTGCCGGATCTCTGTGCCGCATGATTATCAAGAACCCCGACAACGGCTTCGTTGCCCAGGCTCTGCCTGCTATCGTCAACGCCCTGCCTCTTACCGAGGACTTCGAGGAGAATGCACCCATCTACCAGTGCATCTACAAGCTCTACGAGATCTCGAACCCCACCGTCGAGCAGCTGACTCCCCAGCTGATTGGCATTTTCGAGAAGGTCCTCAGCCCCCCTGAGGAGCAGCTCGAGCAAGATACCCGCGAGACCCTGCAGCGCACGGTGCAGGTCTTGTACAAGGCCAAGCCCGACCTCCTGGCCAACAACCCTGGCCTGGTGAAGCTGGCTGGCCTGTAAAGGCGCAGTTATGAGAATTGATGACGGCGAAAAGGAATACGACCCGTGTTGACCGTGATGAAGACGGAACACGAGGCCATGAATGATGACGAAGATGTTTACGCACATATGACGGGTGCATGATAGAATAAATAACGCGTGGGAGGTCTTGTCTAGATACCAAAAGACCTGAGACCGGGAGACCAAAAAGAGTCTGGGACGGTCTGGCACGGAACGGGACTTAGCGTTGTGGAATTTTCTCACATGATGAGAGTATTGGGAACAAATGGAATAGACCATTGGAGAACCACTCAACCGTTTGCCACCATGATATGTGAATGCTTGTTGATTGAAATCTGTTGCTTCGAGTACAAGCAAGGTCTGTTTTGACTTATACTGCTCCGGCTCACTTGGCCGTTGCTGCTATGTATATTCTGTTGCTGTTGAGGGAGGCATGATTCATCCATCCCACGACTACCCTAACTCGGCTCGACTGCCATGCAGTCATTGAAAACAATCCATTCCCAAAGTGACAAAACTCCTTCCAAAGGCGTCCAAAGTAGCTGAAAGAAATATCAAATCAATTCCCGCCTAGAATTACCTAGCAGCCCGTAACGCCGTCGCACTTCCGTATATATATGCATGGTACCAGCCCGGTCTCATCGCGGGCTTCAAGTCGAAACGATGAAATATGCAACCTCTATCAAGGTGTAATCAACAATGCAAACGCCTACCAGATGCGCTTCGCGACCATTTCGTACCGCGATACCCCTTCGTAGTCGGTCTCGGGCTTCTTAATCTTGATGGAGGAGCCCGACGGCCCCTTGCCGCCCTTCAGCCCCTCTGTCTTGTCGGCGTGGATCCAGCGCTGGCGGTCGTCGCCGACCTCGATGTGGCCGAAGCCACCCGTGCGCTTGCTTCCGGGCGTCTCGTAGGTGTCGTGCTCGGCCTGGCCGTGGGCGATTTGGTGCTCGGCCTGCTTCATGCGGGCGTAGCGGTTGCGGGCGTACTTGAGCAGGACCATGCCGAGGAGCAGCTTGAGGATGAGGAGGACGAGGAAGGCGATGAAGAAGACGACGATCATGGTGACGGCGGCGATGGCGTCGTCGGATGTCCAGGCGTACCAGGAACGCGAGTTGAGCGGCGAGCCGTAGGGGTAGCCGTAGGTGGCGCGGCCGAGCGAGTCGCGGATGAGCGTGTCGAAGCGGTTGAGGGCGGCAATGACGGCGGGCGAGGACGGCACGGCGGATTCTTCGGTGAGGGATGTCTGCGTGGATTCCGGCATGGGCATCGGCAGGTGGGTGGAGAGAAGCATGTGGTACGTCTGGATGGAGGCGCGGATGAAGAGGCACGAGAGAGGGATAACGGCGAGGCCCAGGCGCCGAGTTAGAGAGGGAGTCATGAATGCCTAGAGAGGTGTTAGTACAAGATCGAGTTGCTAGATCTAGGGGGCACAAACGTTGGTATAGTAATCCTTGCAGAGGATGTCAAGGATGCGGCTGTAAAATGCAGGCTTAATGTTGTTGAACTTGGTCACGTAGGCGTGTTTAATGGTATCGACCAGCATCTCACTGCCAACAACGATGAGGAACGGTGATAGAACCTCTCCTGACATGAGCCACGAAGGTAGCACGGTGAAGGCGTGCGGAAGGATGGATGGGTTGTGCAGAGGGAGTGCACCAGAGGCCTCGTCAAAGGTAGGCTCGGAGCCAGCGCCGGGGATCGAGAGACCGCCGACCTCGACAACATTGCGCATGCCGATGATGAGAAGCATGATCCAGAGCTGGAACCGCTCGACAATGTCGGCACACGTCAGCTGAAAGAGGTTGTCCTTTTCGAAGCGCTTGAAGACGGTGCTCTTGATCTCAACAAACTGGTTGGATAGGAGAAGCGTCAGGAGGGCGTTGGAATACGAGTTGACGGCCACGTTGAGCGTAATGACTTGGTAGTACAAGGCGATGGAGTGCAGGCAGCAGTAGGCAAGCGCCAGCAGAAACATGCCCATAGGCAGGAGAACCTTGGAGCGCCCCGAGGCATTGCGAGACAACGTCTCGGCGCTGAAAAGGCACTCGAGGATGTCCTGGCCGAGCGCTGAAAGAAGGCGGTCGCCTACCTCGAGGATGTTGTAGATGACGTAGAGCTTGATGGCGGACTGGGCGCGGATAAAGTGGTACATGCGGCTGGCATCGAGCGTCATGAGCGCCATGGAGCTGCACACAATGACCAGGCCCTGGAGCAGATCGGCCTTGTGGAATGCAGACAAATTGGATGGCATGGACTTGGTTCTCCTGTGACGGAACACGCCCGATCTAGGGCCGCGATTCTGCGCTGGGATCTTGAACCGGCCATTGCCGTTGCCATTAGCTCGGTGGTCGACACTCCCGTTCTGCGATGTGTTCGAGGCGCTGGAGAGTCCGCGAGGACGGCTGTCGCTGCGAGACCTCTCGTCTTCAGACTGGTCGCCAGCCTGTGATCGACTTGTACTTGTCCGTCGACGCTGCCAGAGTCTCCCCAGACCGCACCACACGAAGTCGACGACAAACTTGACTTCCTTGCCGACAACATATGCCCACCATCGAATCAGCACACCAAGGGCCAAGAAGAACCGGACAGGCAGGATGGTGAAGTTGTAGAGCCAAGCGTCCAGACAGGCGAGGGCGCCGAAGTGCAGGGTGCGCTCGAGGTATGAAGGAAGGAGCAAGACGTTCTTGAGCCGCTCGAATTTGACCACATTGGATTCGTACGGGATATCGTAAGCGTGGGATTGGTGGATGTAGAGGGGGCTCGGTCGCTGTGCGGCAAGCTCGAGCTGGAGATGCGTGGGTAGTGACATGGGAGGAAGAGGAATAATGGGCGGCAGCGGCGACTTGGGCGGTCGGAGGGTTGAGGATGTGTCGGGCTGTTGTATCGGGATTGCCGTCGCCGGATTCGAGCGGCTCGGTCGAGTTGGAGACGTTGCAAGCCCTTCGAGGTTTAGGTGAAGCAAGGGAGGCCGATTTGCGGAGTTGAAGGAGGAGTATCGGCGGGCCGAGGGCAACGCCGATCCGGGACCCTCACCGGCGAGCTCCCGACTAGTAGGCGGCGTCGAAACGGTCCGAGGGGCCGGAGACGGGCGGCGCTGAACATCGCGAGTACTTAGGGCGCTGGATGTGCGCGCCTCGATTCCGAGCCCGTGAGGTCGGAGCTGGAGGTAGTCGGAATGGCGTCCGAGGTCCGGTTGGTGAAGCATAGACTGGCGGATGGCCTCGCGTTGGTCGGCGAAGCGGGCGATGGACTCCTGGTCGATGGAGCCGCGCTGGGGCGCAGGAGCAATGGGGAGAGACTCGGGAGCGCTCGTCAGGCGTTGCATGTCGTTGGCGGAGAGGCGACGGACGTGGCCTTTGCTGTACCTCGAGGAATTGCTTATTGTGCTGCTTCGACTGCCTCGTCCGTGCAACGCCTCGCCTCTGTCCTTGTTGTCGCTGTCCTTGTCCGACTCCCAATTCCAAGACCTTTCTACCACGGTGTGTCGCCGGTGGTGATCCGCCTCTTCATTGGTATCTTGCCCGTCATCTTCTACTGCGGGATCGGAGATGGAAGACGAGTTGGACGTGGGCCGCTGAGGGCTGACGCTGCGGTGAGAGTCATCTTCCGAGGAGCGCTCCTCATCGGACGAGGGCGGAGGTAGTGACGTCGTCGTGTCGGTAGTGGTGGTTGAGTTCGAGACTGGGGTCGGAGGCTGGGCGGCGGGACGAGGCGGTGGAGTGACGGCGTTGAGGGGGCTTATGGATGTCGAGACTGCAGTTGAAGCGGCTGACGTCGAGAGTTGGCGATGACGCTGGCCTGGAGACGCAAGCGGCGGTGAGAGCGGCAGTGCCGGCGGCGGGATGTGTTGATGAGGATACTTGTGAGGATGGCGAGACTTGATCGAGTCCACGGAGGCGGCCATGGCCAGGTCCAAGTCCAAGTCGAGGGCCCATTCACCGGTTGGATGCCGAGCACGTCAGGGTCATGCCTGCTGCTTGTCTCGCGGCTGGTGGTGTTCCTGCGGTGGTTCCTGCGGTTTGCCGTTTCTGCAGTATAGGACTCGCTGCAATGGAACGCTCCAATGATGGTGGCCAATGGGTGCGGCGGGTTCAAGTTTGGAGCCTTTTGTCGGTGGTGGTGATGATAGATGATAGGGTGGGATTCCCACCAAGAACCCAAGAAAAGCGAGACGGCAGATGGCACTGGCAAGATATTCATTCGTCGGTGGTTGGCTGGCGCCTCGCTAGGGGCCAGACACGGCGGGGCCTTCAGTGGGGGCCGAACTCCGCTACAGTGGTCAACAGTGGAGGCGGGGGGTTCGCGCAAGCCACCCGGGGGCCCGTGACCCACTGCATCACCCCCCTGAGCGAAAACTGCCCAGGTGGTCAGGAGCCCTGGGGAGTGCGGGAGGCCACTGAAACAGGAGAGACACGAGAGACACGAGAAACGGGAGGGACCCGTCCGGAATGAGTGGGGGGTGCTAGGTGAGAAACCGTCCGCTGTCGCATCCGCCGCGTTGGAAGCGTCACGCTGTGGCAATAACCTCGAGTTCAATTGCATTTCATCGTCTGTTACGAGCATAGTCGCCGATAAAACCAGTTAGTTGGGGTAGGGCTACGAACGGCATGCGGCTGGTGCTGGGATTAGAACAGGGTCTGGCGCCCCCGCTTGGCCCCCATCGGAATCCCCTTGATCATGGTGACGTCGCCGGGTTGGGCACCACGTTGGTGGTCGTGTGCTTGATACGATATGTGATTGCCATCAAGTGATCGGTGAATGATGGGATGGGTCGTCACTTATCACAGACATCCAAGATCAAGGCATCTGGATAATGGGTGCCTGGGCTGCACGTGACGGGCATTTGAGGATGCCTTGGGAATCAACCACTTGTCATCATGAAGCTCCTACGGAGTAGAATCCAGGCATCCTTCAACTCTATTAGATCCGTGCACTCACATCATCACCATTGATGCCTTCTTTCCCATCCGTCTAGTCCTCATGTTCGGGCCGCCATCATCCGCGCTTGAAGACCTTCTTCGCCGCCCTCGCCGAACTGCATGGCAGGAGTTCTGCCGCTCTCCTCTAGTCTTCCTTACCTGCAAACTATATTCTTGGCGTCACGCCGCTCCCGCCGCTCCTAGCTTCATCCCGGTTTCAGTCGTGTGCATATCCGACACCCACTGCAGCCAGCCTTTACTTCCCGACGGTGATATCTTGATCCATGCCGGCGATCTCACTCATTCGGGATCCTTCGAGGAGATCCAAGCCGCGCTGACCTGGCTCGGAAAACAGCCCTTTGAACACAAGATTGTTGTCGCTGGAAATCATGACCTTTTGTTGGACGCCTCTCGAGATGCCGGCGCTACAGAACCTTGCTTGACCAGAGCAAAACTCAATTGGGGTGATATCATCTATCTCGAAGACACTATCCAAATCATCAAGTGCGCAAATGGCCGTCACTTGCGCGTGTACGGAAGTCCCAAAACTCCCCAGAATGGTAACTGGGCCTTTCAGTACCCCCGCTCGCAAGATGTCTGGAGCAAAACAGTCCCAGACAATGTTGACATTCTCATCACCCATGGGCCCCCACGATGTCACCTGGACTTGTTGAATCTCGGGTGTTCACACCTCCTTCAAGAATTATGGCGCATTCATCCGAGACTTCACGTCTTTGGACATGTCCACGAAGGCCGGGGTTGCGAATGGTTATCGTTTGACGACTTACAAGCCGCGTATGAGCGCCTCGTGCTCGCAAAGGGAGGATTCCGCAATTTCCTATTGGTTTGCAAGGAGTTCATCACTTCGTTCCTCAGACCAAAGCCGGAATCGACAAGTCTACTGGTGAATCCTGCAATTGTGGGTGGACTTCGCGACACTGAGAGACGAAGGGCGATCAAAGTCGTTATTTAATTGAAAGGAATTATAACTAGGTCTTTTCGGTGGACACTCGAACAAAACTCCCGCCTCTTGACAGTGGTATAGTCATCTCTGTTCTCTACAGAATATGCTCATCGAACCACGCAATCGCCTGGAAAAACGCCTGCTCCTTGGCAAACTTTTGCGCGGGATCCTTCATGTCGCCGCGCACCGCGAAACCGTGTTCCACACCCGAGAAGACGTTGATCTGCCACGGCCGGCCGCTCTTGGCCAGGATCTTCTCTGTCTCGATTCGTTTCTCGAAGGGGAAGATGTGGTCAGTCTGCGCCGCGGCGATCGAAAGGGGTCCGGTGATGGACACGAGCTCCTCCTCGGTAACGAAAGATGGGTGCGCGAGGAAGCCGGCATCGATGCCGTCCTTGAAGTTGCGAACCACGTACTAAATCATCATCATGAGCCATCTTGCATATGCACTATACCGGAGTCGACAAGCACTCACCTTGGCACCTAGGCAGTATCCGACCGCTCCAATCTTGGTAAGACCCAGGTCCTTGAGCGCCTTGACACCCGCCACAGTGATGGGGTCAGTCTGCGCCTCCGTGTGCGGGTTGCCGCCGGTCGAGCCCCCGGCCAGCCACGTCATGATGTTGAAGTCGTCGGGTCGAGGGTTCGGGCACTGGTCGCCGTTGAAGAAGTCCGGGATCAGGCATGTGTAGCCGTTGGCGGCGTACTGGTCCGCCATCAACTGGCTGTTGGTCCAGATGCCGAAGATGTCGGGCACGTAGAGGATGCCGGCGTCCTTGTGCGCCTTGCCCGCGGGAGGCGTCGCGAGGTAGGCATTGATGGTGCCGTTAATCTTGATGAACTTTCCCGTGGGTTCGCCCCTGGTAGCCAGGTCAGCCGGCCGTCAGTTCAACTTGTCGTGGCAAATTGTGCGATTGTGTCTCAATCTCAACATTGCAGGGTCGCAAAGCGAAGAGTGCGGGGGAGCTCTTACTCGTGGCGGACTCCGACAGAGCAGCACTGTCCAGGCGGGTTTGAGGCCATCTTGTCTATTGGATCTCTGAAGAGTCGCGATTCGGATCAATTGAACAAGAGCGCTGGTAAGAGAGTGATGAGATGGATGCCAAGAGTTCAGGGACGCTTCTTAACCTCGGGGTGCCTCGGCGGACCTTATATACACTGCCGTTTTCCGATCCCGGTCCCCACCAAGTGACGCAACCGCCCCAAACATCATGTCGAATACGGAGATAAGGCGAACAAGTTGTCTTTAATAAGTGAGGGGACATCCACCAGGAAAAAACATAGCTAAAGAATCAATTATCCCACCATGACGGTTGAATCCTGCCGAATCGGTACCGGTTCCCGACCCTGCCCCGCCAGCCGCTGGAGTGCTGGAGGGGTCCAAGTGTTAGCCCGGCTTTTCACGCCTACGGGTTGCTTAGAAAGCACTAGAGATAATCTCTCATTCGGGCCTTCGTCGTTACTGCTGTGGATAGTTCTTTGTTCAACGATGCAAATCTGCATTTAAGCCGTTATTCCCGGGCATTGTCCTACTGACACTACGGAGTACTCTCCACGAAATCAGGGCTAAAGGAATCTGGGTTAATCCCGGCGATATGAAGCAGTAGTTCCGGTCCCGGGATGCTCCTGGTGGTATTTACAACGGATAGCAGATGCAAACTCGATTTGCCGGCATTGACATGTCGAGGCGGGCTTACAGGCTGAGGCTGTCGCTGTGGCAGCCCAAAAAAGGTGCCCCGCCTCAAGTAACGACGCCTCCTGCATTGTCAGCAAACAATGGCGCTGCGTATTCATATCATCCTCATCGCGTTGTGTGACAAACATGTCGCTAGTTACTCATCATGCGGGGGGATATGCGTGAGATACAGCAGCAGAGCCAGAGTCTAATGAATGCCCAGGTGTGGTTCCGGTCGAGGTTGGAGTTGACGATGGCTCTGCGCTTCGCTGACACGGCGGCGAGAGGGCGACTATTAATAGTGCAGATGCAATCTCAGGCTGCGACGTGGATATCCTCTCCTCCGGCGCATCAGCTCGGTGGTGAAACGTCGGAACCCTCCCTCTCGGCATTGTGTGAGGAGTAGTCATGTCATGGTGCCATTGATGGTGCAGCGCATAGCTCGTATCATGCGGTGGCGTCGAGCTACCTTGCTCACTTCTGGCGGATGCCCTTTGGCTTTCGCTTTTTGAACACCACAGGAGCGATCCCTGGCTCGCCGGCATCCGCCTCGGGCTTGATCGGGGGATCTTGCGATGGTGCCTCGGCCTTGGCAGCAGTGGTGTCTGGAGCTTCCTCGTTTGCGCCGCCGTCCTCCACTTTGATTTTCGTCTTGTCGTCGGATGTGTCCTCCTCCTTGACGTCCTCGTGCTTGTCGACCGGGGTAGGCTGGAATGTCGATCCGCTCAGCAGCGCATCCAGCTCCGTGTCTTCGTCCTGAGGCATAGCCTTGGAGTCCCGGCCCCATCGCCGCGGTCTCTTGAACAGGGCCTGGACAGCGTCCTCCTCCTCCTTCTCGTCCTCTGTAATCTCCCGTTTTCTGACCCCGTTTGCCGTTGACTCTGACGCCTTGTTCACACCATCTTTGTTCGTAGTATCGATGACTCGTGTCTTTGTAACGGTCCACTGGCCTGGTTGTGCCACCTCGGGCTCGAAGTCGGTCGGCATCGACACGCCCATCTCCGCCAGCTGCTCTCGCTGCCGCTTCAGTTGCGACTCGGACGGTGCGCTGGGTCTGCTGGTCTGGAAGCCGCCCGCGGGGGGTGCGGAGGGTGCGGAGGGTCCCGCAGACCCCGATGACGAGTCTTCCGAAACGACGCCATTGAGTCTCACGATTTCGCGGCGCGCGCGCTCCTTGTCTCGCTCCTCGCGCTCGTGGCCGCGGTGCAGGTCGCGCAGGAAGCGCTTCAGGGCGCCCTGATGCTTTCCGGTGGCCTCATGGTTCTGCCGCTCGAGCTTGGTGTCGCGGACGAAGGTGGCGCAGTGCTTGCACCAGTATTTCGGCGTCGATTTCCAGTATTCCGACATTTTGCGATGGCGCAGCGTTGGCGATGCTGGTGAAGATTCGGCTTGAGAGAGCTGCTGCCATGACATGGTGCTTATGTCATCCATCCAGGCACTGTCGCACGGACCACCCGACCCTTGCGCGAGAACCATCATCTTGGGTTCCGGGTAGCCTACCCTATACAACCATGTAACCAATATACATCTACCGAGCAACTGTATGTCTCTTATAGCTTTGGGGAAACGGTAACTGGTCGAGTTTCCGGGGGGTTCGGGCGCTTAAGTGACGACTTTTCCGTTGTTTCAATCCCTAAGCGCCTTGTTTGACGTCCATGCTTAGTAGTGCCTTTATCAATGATAGTAGATATTCTCTTTCCGCCCGTACTAGTAACAGTGTCGGAAGTATTTCTTCGAACAGTTCGAGTAAAAGCGGCATTTGTCTTTCATATTTATAATTGCTATCCAATATTTCCTGGCACGCCATAGGTTTCTAATGGTGTATGTGGTTCACCTCATCGACCATACATTCGGTGGCGTCATGTCTGATGTATTGCACAAACAAACTCTAGCACTAATTAAATAATACACCCCTTTTAGAGCAAAATTATATTTGTGAAATTATAATATCTGAGGTGCTGATACCGGAAACTAAACCTTAGTTTTTAAGCGTAAAGGAATTGCTTGTGTAACATAATCTTGTGAATCATTTTATTTTCTGCCAACACCTTCTAGCGCGCCATTGCTGCTACCGCACAGCTACAATAGCTACATCAGCAACATTTATTGGTCTTGTTGTCTCCAAAGGCAGCTGGATTATGGTTACAGTCTCTGAAGATGTCATGGAGTCACTACATCACGTGCGCTATGGCCGCTACAGAGGTTATGCTGTGGTTGCCGAGGGTGCCCAGTGGGCCTTGATATTCATAATCATTTCTGTATTGGTGTATCCTATGAATACCGACCTGCGTTTCATATGGATGCTCCTGTTCAGAGCCTGCTGAATTATCCCACCTCTAAAACCAACAAAACAACCAACCGTATGCTAACCCATGCAAATGCTGCTCTATCACATATCGTGTATACCCATAACCCAAACATGTTCCTCGCTAGTCTTGTACTTATTATAGGAACGAAATAGCCCCCAAAGCACACATCAAAAGCGCAACAATCGCACCGGGGACAATCTTGATTCCGTTGGAAGCAGTAGCTGTTGCGCTGGGAGCCTCACTAGACTCATCTGTGTTATCGGTGCTTTCAGAAGCTGCCTCAGTCGTCGAACTAGGCTTTTCAGACTTGGCTGCTTTCGTGATGGATGTCTCTGACGTCAAGAATCTGAGGGATGCCGTAGCCTTGATTACCTTTGTGTCGGTCACAAGCGCGTCGGCCTGTCCCCCAGCGGCAGTCTCTTCTGGCACGGCGACCTTCACCTTGGGTACGTCGACGGTCGCGGGTGCTGCAGTGGGGACCTGGATCTGACCGTCCGCGATTTGACTCACGGGGGCGGCCGTGATGACGGGTAGTTTCATGTCGTCGCAGGGAGTGGTGCGGACTTGAACCTGGCCGTCGCCGATCTGGCACATGGGCACCTCAATCGTTGTGGCAACCTCCTTGGTTGTTCCATCAGAAACCACCGTGACAACAGTTGTCGCGATGATGCTGCCGACGATCTTTTTCGCTACCTTGCTACCACTGGAAGCACCGCAAGCCATCATCACGATCTCGACCGGCTCGCACTGTTCGGCCCAGTTGCGATCATACAGATTGTAGAAGTCTCCCGAAAGACACTGGTAGAAGACAGTTGATGAACCAAGAGCCAGGGACTGGTTTGAGCAGGCTGAGAATCCGCTGGTGAACTTGGCACCCGCCTGAGGCGGGCCATCGAACTGGAACTGGTAGTTGGATGCAATGTAACCAGTGCGGTCTTTGGCGTCCTTTAGGACACCATCCTTCAGTGTCATGACTAGCACGCCATCTCCATTGCAAGATCGTTTCTACTGATGGTGAGACGGCTGACTAGGGTATCCGGGTGTGTTGGTTACTTACCTCGAGATCACGCTTGGATTCAGATGCCTTGATAACGGTGACTTCAAAGGTACCATCGTATGTGGTGTCGCATCCTTCAGGTGCAGAACCTTTGGGGCTGATGTCTTCCGTTACAGCCTGGGGAGCGGCGAGGGAGCAGGCGGCAAGAGCCAGCAGACACAATGAAGTCCTCATATTGAGTTTTAAGAGGTGCAGAGAGGCAGTGTCAAGAGAGCGAATATCGTCAAAAGGTAGATACAACGGCCCTGGTGGTGACAAAGTGCTACACTCTTATCGAAAACGGCTTGAGTTGGTTCTTGGGATGCCGAGCTGATTGTTCCGGGGACCTGGGCTGCCGACCTCTGTCTTCAAATACTTGGAGCTGGCAATTGCCTGGCCATCACTGGCACGCATTTTTGCGACACGAAAACACCGGGAGCGTTCCATTGAGACACGATCACCTTAAGCTGCATTGTTTCTGGGTGGGGGAGTATCCGCTGAGTGTGGCTGGGCCCGGGATTGTTTGAAGAATTGCCACGAGCTGCTCCTCGTATCGATGGTGTGCCGCCCTTACAAAAACTCCCTGGAGGCTTTACATACCTCGCATCTGAGGCTGTGCGTCTAGAGCGTGGCTGGGTGGGACTCAGGGGAGGGAGGCCGCAGTTGGTATGGCCTCTTCAGCCGGGTTCGCCGTCCTCGCCACGTGCCGTCGCGTCGCTGCAGATCTCATGCGTCGACGCGGCTGGCACGCGCTGCTTAATGGGTGATTGTTACGCGCTAAGTTATAATAAGGCTTCGTTAATGGGTGGGAGCTCGCGTGTGTCTTGGTGTCGCGAGGGAGACTTGGTTCATAGTCGACGCGCGGAATGTACGGGTTGGACCAGCCTCAATGTCTCAGCGACCACGCCAGGCAAGAGGAGCCAGTGTGTCTCATCTGTGGTAATTCTTCGAAAAATCAGTTGCGAATGCCGTGGGTAGCGTCGAGCATGGTCGGCATTTGATCACCCGGCGGCCAATTCATGCCACAGCTTGGATGCACAGGTTTTTGTGGATGCTATAGATGTAGGCTGGCTCTCATCTGCGGCGAACATTGTGTTCCGCATTGGGATGTTGCCATTTTGGATCACGGAGTGCTACGCACAGGGTCCTTGACTGCCTCGGCAAGTAAATCCGTCCGATGGACAGTACCCCGGACTTTCGTCTTGGGGTGCATGAGTGAGCGAACGCTACAGCTTGTCACAACCGCCTTGGCCCTGTCAGATCCTGCTCGCCGAAGTTGCATTTGGGTTGGGTTCAAGGGTCATGACCGGGATAGATCAAGATCAGCAGGTCAGATGGAAGGGGGGTTGGATTGAGACAGGGTTACAATTGCCCCTTTGGACCTGGAAAATACGTACCGCCCTCGATAGTCAGGTTGTTCGGCAAAGCTTTTCCTCTTTTCGCCTAACGTTGCAATAGCTTCCGGCAAACTAGACGGGCAGCACCATAGTGCATTGAACGCGCTTGCGGGTGCTTAATATATGCAAAACAGGAATGGTTCTTCCGTGACCCCGGAATCAGCTGGCCGTGGTCTGACGCTCACACTACGCATAGGTCCAAGTTTTGGCTCATGATTTATCCATTATTTCTAGTCTATACTCCGCTGAATCCATCTGTTGTCCAGCTGGCCCATTGTAATTTTCCCTGCCACCTTACCCTTTGCAGCATCGAGTAGTTTCCCCCGTAGGAGATATGTCGGCGTGCAACTCCAAGCGTGACAGAAGCTGTTGTTTCTAACATCGCCATATGGGCTCGCGCGAGGGTCCTCCGGGTCATAGCACTCCCAGAACGTATCTGCTCCAGCCCGGATCATGCCGCCCCAGTAGCTATTGATAATCTCCAAGCACTTTTCGTAGCACCCCACTGTAACTAAGGCATCGCAAACGTGATGCCACAGGTAGGGAGTAAGGGGCTTCACGGCGTCTGGATGAGCGATTGTGTTAAGCAGAGCCGTTCGGGCAGTCTCTTCCGGGAAAGCTTCTGCTAGAACGAGCCATGCTGCGGAGGCGTAGCTGATCTGAGCATCAGGCCCCGAAATAAAGACATTCTCCTTTGTGATGAAGTGCGTAGCTGCAGCTGTCATCTTTTCCACCATTTCCAGGTGAGGAGACTCCTTGCCCAAAGCTGTGGCCAACTTGTTGATTGCTTTTAGACAATACAACAAGACGCCGTGTGATCCAGCATTGCGATCCAAGGTAGGAGCCCAGTCCAAGAACTTCCAGAGATCTGTGCGTTCTGTCTCGAAGACGTGTGTCTCAGGGTTGATGTGTGACAATGAACGCTTCGTACAAGTCAAGATAGTTGGCCAGAGGGCCTGTCCGGCAGCAACATCTCCTGACTCGACAACGTAGTCTAGAACGATGGCACCAAACAGTGCATCGTAGTCGACAATGTAGTCGGATGAGGGCGCCAATTTCGGCTTTTCGAAAATGCAAGCAGGTAGCGAGCCGTCTACACGGATAACGGCGGCAAACTGGAAGATGCAGCGTTTGATGAGACTGAAGTCTCGAAGCGTACTATAATTAGCCAGGGCCTGGAGCCTCAGATCACCGCTCCACAGGCGGCGGTCTCGGCGAGGTCCGTCCTCAAAGACGGTCTGCATGCAGTCTCTGAGAGTGGAGATGCTGCAGTGATCGATGTCCCGCAGCAGTGGATTCTCGAACTCGATAGCGTCCAGCTCGTGGTCTTGGCCGATGGCACTAACGCACTCGCACTTGACGTCGGAAAAGGAGACTTTGAATTTGGGGGAGGTGTCGATGACCTGGACGCGTAGGAAGCGGAATGAATATCGCCTAGGTAGAACCACTGTCTCGGGACACATGTCGATGTTGATGACTTCGTCTGGTAACCAGGCCGTGCTGATCCATGTCTTGACATCATCCATGGGCATGGTAACGTCCAGTGGCGATTCCCCAAAGGTCAGGCGTAACCTGCATGGGGCATCCTGGTTGGTTCCTATGCAGTCCAGTTTAAAGGAGACGAACCCAACCATGTGGACCCCAAAGTCCAGAACGAACTCATCTCCTCTGCCCCAGGCGAGGGTGGGGAGACTGTCGATGGTATCCTTGCTTGATGAAGGGCGGATACCAAAGTAGCTCTCCTGGTCTGGGCTGAAGGTGACCAGTCTCTGGGGAGCGCGATCCCATCTGGCGAGGCTAGGGCAGAGGTCCTCTGAGATTTTTTCAAAGTCTCGGTTCCATTCTGTCGCTATGACTTCCTCGATTGGGGGATTCGCGGCGTCGGCCATGGTGATTGGACTGGAGTGAATTGGATGTGGAAAGATGCAGCTGAGTGACGCCAACCTCGGCGTTTTAAACGTGTTGGATGATCTGATGTTGGACCTGACTCTGAGAACTGAGGAAAGCCGTTAGAGTCAAAAGAGTGGCGATCAACGCGACCAGATGGCACGAGCAACGGCTTATGCTTCCCCGAATCCGAGTCTGTGGCGGAATTGGCGGCCGTGATAGCTGCAAAACCGGGAACCAATGCACCGAAACGCTCTCAGCTATACCGAAAAATTGGAGACGCGAATCGGGTGACCGTCTGGCCCCTCTGACTCCTGACTCTTTCACTGGCCTTTGAGACGGGACTGGACGCCACAGGAGAATGACACGCTTAAGCGACTCCACCAATCTGCCGTGGAAAGGCAATTCAAGGCACAACTCTGGGAGAACCACGGATATCCCTTCCCCCCAGGTGGTGTATGAAGCCGTACCAGACCACATCTGCATTAGCTCCTTTGCCACCTCATGGCGGGGAACATGGGCCCCGGAGCTAGCCATGTACCCCAATTACGACGCGTGCAGAGACTGGAGAAACCCCAGGGTTTATCTGGGATGACAGAGGCAATACAATGGAGCAGACACATGATCTTCATGTGGGGAGATGAGGGGATTCCCGGGAGGATTTGGGTCGCTTGACGGAAAGATGGGGCCATGATCGTCGGCATTACGGACGGCAATCGTCCGTGAGCAGTGGTGATACCCCGTATTTTGGCAACTCTCGAGCCTCTGTTTGCAATGAATCAACCAAAGACCCGGGAATACGTCAGTTCGAGGTTCACGAGTCAAATCCCCATGACAGGAACCGTCCTAGCTCGCGGCCCCCCGCCGTGGCGGTCTCCTCACGGCCTGAACAGGCCAAACTACGCGCTGCGGTCCGCCGAATATTCCCCAATTCCGCGTGACCCTTGGCTAGCTCCAGCGCCGGTCTAGACTGCCGATGGTAGAATTTTCTTGGGGTTTGCGCCGTGCGTCCACACGACCCTCGCTAAGTCCCAGCGCCATGGGTGTGCGCGCCCGCCCGGACTCCAATGCTTCGGCTCAGCCGACCCCGTGGGGAAAGGTTGGAGAGAGCTAGTGGAATGTGGACGTGACGGAGAGTCTGGGCGATTAAGTTAAATAGTCTTGCAACGTCCGTCCAGAGTTTCCCTTCATCTCATCATCACCACCCTCATCCATCTCCAGCAAGCCGGCATCTACAGGTCCTCAATCGCCTCGCCGAGACCGTCTTGACACAGCACCTCCTCTCCACCCGCGTCAATCCCTCCTTGATCGCTATGAGCGACATGAAGAAAGACTCGGAGACCGGCGTCGATGTCGACGTCGGCAAGCCCGAGCACATGGAGCAGGTCGCCATTACTGCCGCCGCCGAAGACCACCAGGAGGGCGTCATCCAGTCCATCCGGAAGCACCCTCTCGCCTTCCTCTGGTGTGTTTACGCCATCTACGTCCTGATGTTGTCCAGCTTCGACAACCAGGCCAGTGGTATCGTCCTGGGAATTCCCCAGTTCCGCAAGGACTTTGGAACCGCATTCGCGGGCGACTATGTTCTGCCCGCAAAGTGGCAGTCCGCCTATAGCGGAGGCCCCGTTGCCTCGTAAGTGGACCATAATATTCTGAATACTCCAAGAGCTTCAAGTCAGGCTAACAATTACCTCCAACAGTGCTGTTGTCGGCTCTCTAGGCTCTGGATTTGTCACCGATCGCTTCGGCCGCAAGTGGACCTACTTCCTCTGCTATGTTATCATCTTCGCTGCCATCACCGTTGAAGTCATCAGCACCACCAACGCCATCTTCTTCGTCGGAAAGTTCATCGCCGGTTTCGCCGTCGGTGGCTTCATCACTGTCAGCATGACCTACATCGGTGAGGTTGCTCCTCTGGCTCTCCGAGGAACACTCACTGCCGCCGCCGCCATCGCCTTCACCATCGGACCATTCATCGTCTCTCTCGTCGTCAAGGGAACCGGTGCCGGCACGACCCGCTGGGCCTACCGATCCATCTTCGTCTCACAGTACGCTGTCAGCGGCCTCGGAATTCTCGTCCTTCCCTTCATGCCCGAGTCCCCTTGGTGGCTCGTCGACCACGGCAAGACCGAGAAGGCCGTTCGCGCCCTTGAGCGACTTGGCTACACTGGCCAGGAGACTGAGAAGCGCCTCGCCGTCATTAGCCAGACTCTCGAGGAGGTTCGCAAGGAGACCGATGGCGCCAGCTTCTTCGAGTGCTTCCGCAAGTCCAACCTCCGCCGCACCATGATCTCCGTCGCCCCCATGAGCATCCAGGCCCTTTGCGGTGTCTTCTTCGTTGCCGCCTACTCCACCTACTACCAGCAGCTTGCCGGTTTCTCCACCGACATGAGCTTCATCCTCGGAATCATCCAGCAGATCCTGTCCATGCTTGGAAACATCACTTCATGGTTCCTGATCGACCGAGTTGGCCGCCGACCCCTCACTATCTGGGGCATGGTTATCCTGACTGTGCTTCTGTGTGTCACTGGTGGACTCGCTGTTGTTGGCACTGTTGCCGCTACCAAGGGCACGGTTGCTCTGCTCCTGGTCTACTGCTACTTCTACAACGTCACCATTGGTGCTACCGCGTACACGCTTCTCACTGAGGTTGCCACCTCCCGACTTCGCGCCAAGACTGCCTCCATCTCGCTTGCTCTCCAGAACTCGCTCTTCGTAAGTTTTTCCCACTGCACATATGCTTCCTCAAACAGTTACTAACATTTGACAATTAGACCATGTGGGCTTTCGTCATCCCCTTCCTGTTCAACCCCGATCAGGCCAACCTCGGAGCCAAGGTTGCTTTCATCTTCGGTGCCCTCGCCATTCTCTCTACCGTCTACCTCTGGTTCTGCCAGCCCGAGACTGCTGGCCGCTCCTACGAGGAGTTGGATGAGCTCTTCATGAAGAAGGTCCCCGCCCGCGAGTTCAAGACTTTCGTGACCGACACCGAGCAGAGGCAGTAGATCTGATCTCCTCATGAGCAACGACCTGAATGGTTACTATCAGCAGAAAGGCGGCGACCTAGCAAGATACTGGGTTATTTACAGGCCGTACATATAGTTCGCCTTTCAGCTTCTGTAAAAAAACCAACTGCCTAGATACATGCTGGCAGATTAATCAATACCAATAACATTTGTTACTTCATTTACTTGGACACGATTCTCTTTACTGTGACCGACTTCACCCGGGATGTTAAGTTTCGTACTGCCTTGTTGCGCATAACTGTCTTAGAAGCGCAGCCCCGTGGAGCCCCGTGAAGCCTTGTGAAGGAAGCCCTGTCAAGCTCTGTGTAACCCACGCGCCTCATCCAAATCCCGCGCTAATTTCTGAGATTCGAGATTAGGACAAAGATGTGCACTTTCCTCCAGCACTCCGGCCAATCGCATGACCAGACGAGGCTTCCCAGCTGGGTGAGATAGGCATCCATGGGCGACGCTTTCGCCTGCGGCCCATTCGCCTCAGCCTCGCGCGGGTTGCCTCCCAGGAAGCCGCTAGCTACGCGCACGCCATTTACACTGCCTGGTGTACATCTGTATGACATATTTATCTTTCTCCCCCCGGCTGCCAGCCTTTCAACCCCCGCCTTGTTTTCATCTTGAATATTTAACCCATTGTGGGTCCTCAACCGTTTGCTGGCATCAAACATCGCAACAGAAGGCATCTGATAGCCTTCTTTTCCCTTCTTTACACCCCTGCTAGCAGAGTTGGCGATATATACCGGCCGGTCCCCAAATTACTACCCGGTTTTAATTTATATTTTGCTCCTTCTCTTCTCTTCTATTTCGCTACGACCGACTCCTCCGCCACGAACCCTGTCCGACACCAACTCATGTAGAAATGAGCTCAAACGCCGACGCTCTTGCCCTTCCCCAGACCATCCTGAATGGATTTGGTCTCCTCGCCGTATTTGTTGCTGTTATTGCACTCGGGGCTGAACGCATACGACGGGTGAGAGAGTATGACAAAGGGCACGAGACAACCAAGCAAGCCCTTGTAGGCTGCTTTAGCAACAAGCCAGTCAGCGCATTGGGGTCTCTAATGGGGCGCCATGCGCCAGTCTTGAAAGTGCCAAGTATTGCGGGTCTCATAGAAACAGCAGACAGAGGCCTGTGGACAAGCACGACCTTAGATCACATGCCTGAGATCCACCCTGAACTGACCTGGGTACCCTTGTACGAGTCTGTGTTTGACGACTTGGTGCCTATTCTGCCGCAACTGCCAGATTCGTGGAAAACCAGTTATTCGACTGCTAGAGTCTTCGATAAATTGAAGAGCACACGAACCCACCTCAAGCATAGATCAGTATTCGCCGACAGCCGCCGCCACCTACTCCAGGACGGAGACCTGGTGAAGAGTGTTCGAAGGTTGCCAGGAACAGCAAAATCGTCCAAAGATCAGGGAAAAGGACTGGCAAGGGTAAAGGCAACATGGCTTGTCGGGAAGAAGCCCTGCATCCCGGTGACTAGGGAAGAGTTTGTTGCTCTCTCTCTGATGATGGGAATGCCTATCACCAAGAGCCACGACGGCCACTACTCCGGTATTGGAGCTTACGGATTATCCATTGACCTCGCCCACACTGAGGCAATTTGGAAGCTCTCTCTGGTAAAGGGATCCCGCATCCCGCGACATGCACCCTCCATGGGAAGCGGCTACACATCCCTGATGGCAAAGCATTTGGCATGTGGAAGCATACCGTTCGCAGAAAGCGCTGACTGGATTCGTTCCGTTTACGTGACAGATGAGGTGCTTACTGCTGTGAAGAATGGCCTTTGCATCATGGACACGCGAGCATATGGCGGCCCTTCTCTAGAATTCCTTCGACGTCTTCCAGGAGACAAGGCCGTTGATGCCTATTATGGACTTGCCAAGGAGCACGAAAACCACGAAACGGGATCCATCTTGGATGCCGGTGCCAAGCCGGTTGGCGAATGGGCTCGCCTTGTTGCTGGCATCGCCTTTGGAGGGCTTGTGCCCCAGGCTGACCAGAATGTTATCGAAGCTGTCAGATTCACCGTCGGCGGAAATGTGGATGGATGTGTCCAGAATTTAGAGTATCTGGTCGATGCGCTTCACAGCGGCTCTCCAGAAGGAAAGAACATATTTGGAGAACGAGTAGCAGAGCGCACAGAGGCAAAGGGTCACATCTACGTGAACTACAACTACCCTTCAAGCGATAAGAACCCAAGAGATGCGGCATCTACCTTCGCGCGGTATACGAACCTCCTAGAACACGTCGTGGCTCGTTCGGAGAAACCCTTGGTGTCTAATACTGCTCTCCCATCGAGAGCTTTCGCTGATGATGGCACGGATCTCGAAAGCGGGCTCAAGCTACCGACTGCGAACGATGATACCCAAACAGCCAAGGGGACCGCAATCAACGATCCGGTTTCCGACCAGCCTTCAGATCACGTCTTTGAAAGCACAGTCGCACTCCTAGACGCCACATACCGAGCTGCCGTGAAGAATAGAAAAATACAAGCCGAGGGTGAGAAGTGGTGGCATCTGCAGCCGGACCAAAGAACGACGCTCAGCCCCGAGGAACACAAACTTGTCAAGGAAGACCTTGGAGATTCCCTCGAGATCATTAGGGAGGCCTTGAGTTATGGTAATAAGATTCCGTTGGAGCATGCCTCTATTATAGTTCGCTGCATCTTGGCTGCGTGGGCCGACACCGTGCCCCAGATCGATGTGATGGAGCATGTCCCAGTCAGGACAGACCCTTCGGGTTTTGGAAGCGGTGCGGGTATGATATCAATGGATGCATTTCCTTCAGTAATGGCACTGAGCTAGCTTGCCGAAGTTTCTCTGTTGGGTACAATGAGAAAGCAGAGTTTGAAAGCCATAAACATAAATAGGATATTTACTACCAGTGTCGGAGCGAGGATATGAGGTAATGTACTGGACCTTCTGGAATGGGTCCTAATTTTTGGTCATTTAAATATAGAAGTAAAATCTAATAACTTGGTGGATTAACTAAGCAGGCGTGTCACTGGGAGCCTACAAGGGAGAGGGGTGACAAAACCTGTAACTGCGTCGAAAATACATCCAGCTTTTTCGACTTTACTATAAGACAGCGTTATTAATTGATGCATAATAAATAAGATAAAGTATCCATAAGATGCCATGCATCTAATAAAATGAGTATACTGATCTGGACTATTTAATTGAAGTGAGTGACAGAAGCAGCTAGAAGCAACGCCTTGATTTTGGAACGGCCTTGGTAGACGACAGGCAAGGTGGTGGAAGCGATCCAGCCAATGGAGTATACCACTGTCGTGGATCCACGGAGGATAATGAACCCAAAAAAAGAAAAGAAAAAACGCTGGGAAGTCACATTAATAATATGCATGCCATGGAGGCGGTTTGGGTAGCCACGGCCCGGGCAGGCCGACAGAGCGTTCCCCGGGCTTTTCCCTACAGCTGAATGACACAATTTGGGCTCATCGCATGTGCCCTTGAGAAGTTATTTTTAGACCCTGAGCAATTGTCATAACTTTCCCATAATAGTGTAGCATTTTAGCAGCACCGATCCTACCAATGAGGCGTCGGGTGTGGTTGGATCAGGTGCCTGGAGTATGGCCAGAACGCAGACCCAAGAGCATGTTGTAACCACTGGCTATCGCGTGCACATCAGTCGCCGGCTGAAGGAATTGCCTCGGTAGGGGGCTTTGTTTCATGGGCTGGGCTGACATGGGCCTCTGACGAGGCTGAGTAGGACGTCTGGAACGACCGCCGCAGCCATGCATACCGTGAGACAAGCCATCTTCAACGCACATCACATGTGTAGGTGGTCGCGTCGGAGGTGTCTTTAGATTTAACTGATTGGATACTGTAAGACCACACAATCGGCGTTTGGGTTCATAGCCGCCGGCCGTGTCTCCGCTAAGAACCAACTGCATATTCACAAACGGAAGGTCGGGACAACCAACACACGTCTTGGGCGGGGTCTTTGGATCCTTTAGATATGAGATGACGCCCATCCACCGGGGCTATTATGCTCCGGTCTCACGTACGAGCCTCCCATTTATTTCTCTCCATTCAGCACACTTCCTTCTGATCCACCTGGTGTGTGTCTCTCACTGAGCATCTACTTCCAAATTTCTTCTGCCATCCCAAGCCATGACATCAAAGGTATATCTGTCTCACCCCGTTAAATATTCGTCGCCGGGCAGCATCATCTGATGAGTATCGCAGCGCCGAGCCGTCCGAGCAGGTTCTGCCGCCACCCCGAGTGGCTCTGGCACATCCCCCGCCAACGTCGACGAACCCATCCCCTCAATTGAAGACCGCGCCTTATCCGACGATACTTCGACGACGACTAGTCATTCCCCGCGTTTTCGAACGCCTTCTGTGTCTGTTTCCCCTCCAGCTTCCTCGAGGAGCGCTCGATCTGCAGTCGGCAATGCAAGAGGTAGTAGGACAGCCGCCCAGGCGCGGTCGGAAAGCCACGGCATCGACTCTGCTTTGAATCTCATGAGGCTCTCCAGCCCCGATGGAATAGGAAACCTGTCTGACGTGGCCAATGCAATCGATGCTGTGGGCCGAGGATCAGACAGTCGCTCTGTGTCGCTCGCCCCAGAAGATCAAAGCAGCAAGGACAAGTCGAAGACACGTGAACAATCGTCTCGAAGGAGACGTTCAAGCTCCAAGGTCGTCACTTTGCGCCATGATGTCAAGGATGAAGAGCTTCCAAAAAACGCTTTCCATGACCCATCCTTCCAACAGGCTTTTAGGGACGCAAAGAATCTCATGTCAAATATGCGAGACGTGCTAGGAAGCACCTCGCTACATAACGATCCCGACTCTACGATGCGGAGACTCCATAAGGAGGCTGGAGACTTGGCTGGCTTCAAGTATCCATCCACACGAACTGTTGGTTTTGTCGGCGACTCTGGTGTTGGTGAGTTATTTCGCTACGATTTATAAACACGACTGTAAATGTCTAAGTATTTCTGGTATAGGGAAAAGTAGCCTTCTAAACTCTCTCCTCGACTCTCGGGGTCTTGCTAGAACTGTAAGTTCAGCGTTCCAATGCCTTCATATCTTATTTTACAGTATTGACAGGGAGTAGAGCAACAGCGGTGAGGCATGTACATGTGTCGTCACAGAATACCACCATCACCAGCACGATACCTTGGCCATCGACGTGGAATTGTTCTCAATGGAGGAGATCAAGGACCAGCTCTTGGATCTCCTCCAATCCTACCGCCACTTCCACTTTAACCAGAATGATATGGAGACTGCTGAGAGAGAGGATATGGAAGAAATTGCAAAGCGAGCACGATATACTTTCCACTCTATGTTCTGTAATCGCATGAGTGATGACAAATTTCTTGTTGAAAATTCGGAAGACAAGGTGTTGCGAAGTCTAATTTCGTGGGCGGCAGACGCAAGGCCCTCGGAAATTGCCTCGCGCGAATCTGGTCTCTCATTGGAGACATGTTCTGCCAAGTTAATGCAGCTCTCCTCAGAGCCAGCCTCAGAGCGACGACCATCGAAGTGGCCGTTTATCAAGAAGATCAAGTAAGTTGTAAATTGATTGCGGAGTACTCTTTACAGTAATCACTAATATTTCGCAAGGCTGTTCCTCAACGCGCATATCCTCAGCAAGGGACTTGTCCTTGTTGATCTTCCAGGTATGTAGAACCGATATTGCATGAAAGGAGCTAGAAATGCGATACGAGCGGTAACCTGTCAGGTCTTCGCGATATGAATGTGGCCCGAAGAACAATCACCGAAAGATTCTTGCTCGAATGCGACGAGATCTTTGTCGTTTGCAACATTGGACGTGCCGTGACCGATGCAGGAGTCGAAGCAGTGTTCGAGCTGGCCCGCCAAGCCAAATTGTCCAACGTGGGGATTATCTGTACCAGATCTGACGTGAGTTATCACAACTTGTTCTCCGATTCGTTCGAGGTGTTCCATGTCAGGAATTGACCATTGGCAAATAGGATATCCAAGCCGAAGAAGCCAAGAAGGACTGGAAAGGGCAGAAATCGAGGAACATCCAACGACTCATTGACGCAGTTGCGGCTGACATGAGAGATTTTGATAACATCGAGTCCGAGCTTGCGGAATATGTTGATGAAGATGACCTTTCAGACAATGAGATAGCTGATCAACTAGGACTTCTCAAACGTCAGAAGCTTGTCCGGTTAGTGGATGATCTTTCTCTTAGTCGATTTCCGCGTCGACCAAGTCCCCCAAGCTTATTATCTAACGTACTTCTCCTCTAGCAAGCGAACGAATGATCATAGGTTTGAGTATGCCATAAATTTCCACTGCAATGGACGCCAACGCTAGATACTAATGCGTGGATCGCTATTCTAGATTGCACGCTTATCTTGTCACAACACGGAATGCAAATATCGATAAGAAGCTTCACGACCTATATAGCAGCAAGGTGCCGAGTGGTGACCTCAGAGTGTTCTGTGTGAGCAATAAAGATTACTGGGATCACAGAGATGAGCCAAGAGATACTGCTCTGCCTCATCTTGCGCTGAGCTGCATCCTTGAAGTGCGAAAATATTGCATCTCCATTGTAGCAAACAGCCAACGTCGCATCGCTGCTTGCTATATGAGAGACGAGATACCGGCTCTTCTTGCTCAAATAGAACTGTGGGTTCAATCTGGCGCAGGCAGTGCTGATGCGGAGAGGAAAGAGGTTGTCCGTTGCACGTTGACTGAACTCGAAGGTCGACTGAAAAGAGTAGGTAGATATAAAAAGAGCAAATTTTGATACGGTGGCTCGGCGAGAACAGTCAAGCTGACGAGGCTGGCTAGGATCTGAGTTCCAACTCGTCTAGTGTCAATAATATCGCCAGATCGATGAAGGAAGCCTTTTTGGAACAAATCTATCAGAGTACGTGGTTGTTTGTCTACCTCCCTCCATATCTCATGCTTTCCCATTACGGTTTCTACTCCGGATAACTAATAATTTATAAAAGACCGGCGAATCCCTGACTGGAGCGAGTCGGCGATGGAAGCAGGATATGAGTGGAGTACAGTAAGTATAACACTTCCCGGCTGAGTATAATCCTGACTGACCTGTGATAATTAGTGGCACCATGGTGAGTTATTGGATCCTCCTGAATAAACCACTTGTTCCGATTACCAGAGTCACTTTGGTTGACAGTATTATAGCGTCGTACGCTGCATTTTGCCGACAATACGGTGATTATTCCACCCCGGCAGCTGGATCACACAACTGGAACGAGGAGGCCATCGATGGAATGGTCAAGGATCTGAAAAGACCCTGGAAGACTCTCTGCAGTCATCTGGTAGACCAAGAGACTCAGGTAGAAAGTCTTGTCGAGGAGTTGACCGATTGGTCGATTCAGTACCTAGGTAAGTTAACTCGTCAAAAGGACCGTGCTCTCTTGTCCCCAACCTTCTGGATCCCTACTACACGTGAATTAAACTCAAAGCCTACTTTTATCTACCCAAGAGGACTGTTATGGTCAAAAGACTTTCTCCATTTGCTTATTGATTCTACTTTTAGATTGTGGTCTGAGTGACATGCTAGAGATAAATGCCCCTCTCACGAATGTACTTGTCTCTCAACAGCACGTTCTGGTGGGAAACATTGAACAAGTTTTCGAAGAGTTTCGTGTTAACTTGAAGTGAGTTGGTAGTCATCTTCACTGGGTGCTTAGAATCGACCACACTGACGGTCAATTCCCCAGGATGCTACGTACGGATGCGATGTCAGGCATCCGGACCTCTATGATTGGAGACTATTTGAATAGACCCTACAGATCATGCAACCGAGAATATGGTGAGCAAAAGAAACCTCTAATTTCAAAATTTATTTTGAAACATTACTGATGTATTTGGTGGCTTTAGGGAGAGGGAGTGATGCACGACGAAAGGGTATCATGAATGACGCGCTTGCCTGCGAAGACCTATTCAGCGATCTGATGAGAAATTTCAGAAGAATCTTTCGTCTCCTTGCGAAGGAGACTCAAGAGAAGATTAATGCTGTGGTTGCGACTTATCTCACCTCTATCCATGGCACGTTGCAAATTATTCTTAACGATAATGTCGCGTTGGAGAGCGAGCAGGATCCTGCGTTCCGCCACCGTGTGGGTGAAGCCGTTAGTGAGGGCAAGGATGAAATCGACAGAATCAAAGCTGAGATTAGTGATTGATAAGGTAGAAATTTCTTTCAGGTTTTTTTCACAGACACGTAAGAAAGTCAGCTGTCGAGAAGGATGTATCTTATTGGGATGTGCATCGCAACCCGCCTTATAGCCTTGAAGTGAAAATGAACTGAGAGGCAGAACTAGGCTAGCTGGGATGAGAATTGAAATAGCGATAAATACAAAGAGGGCTCGGTTATGCAAGCGGATGCTCTGCCTGATTCTATTTTCTACATGAGGTCCCCCCCGTTTGCCGAGTATAGCAGCATATATTTACGGCCATTTCATAGCTTAGCTTGTTAATCACCATGTGTACTACAAGATAAGCCCTCCATTCTATATGACAATTCTCTTCTAAAAAGTTTCATTGTCCGATGGGTAGAAACGTAAACCGGGTAATGCTAATCTAACCTACTAGCATCAAAGAATGTCTGGTCTTGACGAAAATCTGGGCAATGTAGTAACAATCATGTATTAGGTAGTTAAGCGAGTAATTGACAATACGAATCCTGAGAAAGTGTGATCGTACGTTAAGAAAAGAAGTCATCATTAAATGGGGCAAAATAATTGAGAATTAAGGGCTGTGGTATCAGCTGGGCTGGAGCCCGGAGAAAGTAATGTAAACCGGGTAGGTACACTCGGGTCTGTCAAGGTCTGCTAAGATGCCTTAAAAGAAAGAGACCGACACTATTTTAATATCCCTAGTAGCTCGCACAGCTCGTGTGTCATCCCTAGCCAATCTGCCAAATCCACCCAAGACAATAGTATATCACCTATAACAGGCTTATTGATATATTTTCTTATTTTGGATCCGTAAGTAGCCAGCATTTCGCGCTCTTCCACTGGTAACCGGCCTGACTCCGGCCAGGCGCACACGTGTTCACTGTGTTCATGGTATTTCCCTTGCATCCCCAGTCGTCCCACACATAACAGTCGCACCATGGACGCCAATTATCGCCCACCATATTCCAGCAATTGACCGTATTCAAACTCTTCGTCCCCTTGGGCTGCCGAAAGTCGTGACAATCACCCTCCTTAAACCCGTCGAAGCGCCTCCTATATCCGGTCCAGGGAGTATGGGTTGGATCATCTCTTTGCCAAAAGGCCATCTCCCCCGCGTAGTTGGTGCAAATGTTGTCCTTGTAGAAATTGATTTGAGTAGCCTTGCCTGGCGCATAGTTCGCCTGAACTCCTGCACTAAGTTGCGCTATAATGAGTATCGCAGTTGGGAGCGTGGGGAGCTGCATCTTGGCTAGATGGTGAACTGGAAATGATGAGTAACTTGACTTGTTAGATGACTATTTGTACGAACCTTGAAATGATTACTGGAAGATGAAATGTCAACTGAAAGATGTTGTTTCTTTAGTCAAGACGTAGTATGTTATTGTATGGCAATGCGACTCGAATATGGGAGAATCTGGGCGGATTTGAGCTATTTATTATCGTGATACAAGGTGATAGCTGTGGAATCATGTTAGCTATGGAATCAGTCAATGTTGAGGCTCATGCTTCAGCTCATGCTGACAGGCAGGGTACATGCTGTGGCGCATCACAGCCAGCGCTTCAGCTCGACCCACTGTGAATTAATTACAGTGGCAAAGCTATAAGCATAAAATCTAAGTGGCCAATATTAGGCTAGTGGCATGACGTGAGATCAGCGGCGACTGCTTCTACAATACGAGGTGCCACCCGCGTACCGCGTTAGTATTGAGACCAACGTTTCATCTCATGCTGACAGGACCTATCCTGTGGCTGAGGACAGCCCTTTGACCTAGCCCACTGTAATTAACCGCAGCAACAACGCTATTAGGATAGAAATCTAAGTGCTTACTGTTTACCTAATCACATGGGGCGAGACCAGCATTGTGTTATTTTTACAATACGAGGCACGTTAACATCTTCCAATCTTCATCTACTCTCTATAAATAGCTGCAGCAAATATTATTGTTCGTATTCAATTTCGGCACCCTTTCTGAATGAATGGTGCCACTCCCTGTAATTATGCCATCTGAATCATTTGTACTCATGTTTGCCCATGCTATGCCTCATCAGCATAATATTGCCATGTAGCTGCAGTGGACCCCCAAAATTCTGGGCCATGAGATACGTGGCGTGGGGCAGGAAACCGATATTGGTGCAGCGATCAGCTGCGTAATATGGGGATTTGGAGACTGAGATGATTCACCCGAATGCGGATAATCTGAGAGAGATAGGACGTGAAAACAAATTCAAGAGTTTTACTGCACTGCTAATCATACAAGGAAGCGGGTAGCGCCAAAAACATCCCTGTCCTTCATAATTTTGCGAAGACTTCGGGGTTTGATGTGGGTAGCATGGTTGTGAATGAGCATATCAATCTACTCCGCCTTTGCATAACTCCAACTAGAACCAGTATAACATCACCCGGTTGAATGCGGATGATTACAGATTGATGATGATGCAAATCCATTCCGTGATTTCTTAAAAACTAACGACCGATTTATTTTATAACCATGCTACTAGATTGGAGATCTATGAAATCTCCCGGAACATCCCCCAGACTCGGCCATATGGGCTTTCATCCTCCCCTTTTAACTAGGGAGTGGAGTCTGCCGCGTTCAGGGCATCTATCGGAACTATTTAAGATTCTCTCAATCTCAACCGCCGGCTTTCAGGGCAATCGAATCGTAGTCGAGATATACGGCCAACGAAATGCGCACACGAAGCTAGGGTTAGGGAAATGGCCTGAGTATTATGTTTAATTTGACATCTATTCGATCCTGGACTTTGAAGATCCTAGGTTGATGAAGAGGTTCAAAGCCGTACTCGATCAGCGTACTGTGACAGGTCGATGCCTAAGATGGGAGCCACCTACTGAAGAGTAGTAAAAGATGCTCCAATAATGGCCTGGGGCCGAAAAAACATAGACGAGAAATCGATACGGCTAATTTCTTTCTCCGAGTTTCTATTGAGAAGAGTGTTTTACATGGCTGTCGACACCGAAAGCAAACACGGGATACTTAATTGAGTCCATGCGCGTTCCTTCGTCATCCAACTAATCGGGGATTTGGTCTAGGGGAATGACGTTTGTTTTGCATTGTCTCTTCGACAAGAAGCATACAAAAGGTCGGGGGTTCAATTCCCTCAATCTCCATTTTTGCCTCATGCGCGGCGGATTCATGAGATTTATTTCGACGGGCAACGAATTCATGAAGGAATGAATATATCGCATAATCACATCATTTCCTGTATTTTCTTGTTATATGATTTTTATTCATTTTTTCCGATATCGCGAACAACAGCCCCGGCTTCACGATAGCAGCCCCGGTTCCGGGACCCACATGTCCCCGGCTGCCTCTGACCGCAGTCTCTAGCGCTATTCATATCTTGAATTTAGGCGCAAGTCGAGACTTTTCCGTATGCTCTGAGATAGCATCCAGTGAATGACGATCAACATGAGCAGCAACGGAATACTCCAACGGAATGGAAGCTGCAAGAAATATCGTGACCGCTGGTCTCCTTTTGGATCCGAGGAAACCCGTAACCTCTTTCGTTTGTGACCGAAGTCGTTCCATTCCTTGGCTGCGAGCATCCCTGTGAACAGGGCACTATACTGAAAGTGTAGACCCGAGAAAACGAACTGCGGGGTGCTGGCAAGAAGCACGCTGAGTATAATTCCAGTGTGATCGTTTCTAAAGGGATATTTGTTGGTTATTACTAAAGCCACCTCTGCCATTGCCCCAAAACCGAGATCCCAGATAGTCTTGAAATCTCTCGGGCCGGCAAGATTAACAATGCCATGTATCAGAAAGTGTAATGAGACACCCAGAGCGATTGAATACCTAATGGTAAAGGATTAGTACGTAATTTCCCACGAACGTCTCGATTTTATTTGTAAGGACCTGGCTGGATTTGATATTATTAACAGTGCAAGTTGGATCATACATCACCGTGCTCATTATCCACCGGCGCTGAGTAATGGCTCCTGCCCACCGCCGCTTAACTAGAGACCACTCACGAGGCCCAGTCCAATCTTGCTTCGCCATTCGTCTGACATCTGCTGCTGAAGCAAGGCAGCTATTAGTCGAGAATGTATCAGGTGAAGATAAGAAGGATTCAATGGCATCCCCGAGAACAAAGAGCGGCTCCTCAGGTGGTCGTAAGGCTGTGTACAGAAGTAAAGCGGCCTTGAAAGCGTTTGAGAGAAGTACAATAACGACGAGATAGGGACTGAGATTAAGTCAACAATGCTGATCTACTCGCTTGCTGAGGCAATATTTGACTCGATTGCCAAACGGTGCCCAATCATCTGCCTGCTTTTTGACTGTCGGCAACAGGCTCCGACAATTGTCATAACGATACCATGTTTTGACTCCACATACCCAATCATATGCAGTATCCCTTGTGTAAGGTCCGAAGATAAAAGTACCTTCAAAACGGGGTAACCCTTGCCAGTTCGGATCCTCATCAGGTTCGGAAATCAACACAACATGTTGGTGGGAGGTCTGGAATGTTGTGGCATACGCGCTGATGCATTGAGAAGTTGTGAGATTCTCAAGGTCGCCAAATCTAGCGAGATCCCATATATCCTCCATGGCTTTAGATATATTTGGAAAAGATATGAGATGTGGATCATTTTTAAACGGTATCGTTGTGTTTAATTTGGAAAAACTTGACGAGAAGGTTGAATTTGGATTAGTATCTGTTTCATTAACTGTCATAACGATGTAGTCAACGGCCATTGGTGCGAAAATGACAACGGAGTTGTAACTGATAAAAACAATTGATTAGTAACTTCTCTGCATGAGCGTAAAAGCGTAGAATTTACCCACAAGAGATGCAATGGCACCGACGACAACGTTAAAATACCCCATAGTACGGCTCTCTTCCTTAGGATGTCGGCCAGGTTGCGGATACTAGGTATCCCGATGTCCATCAATTTCCCTCTTGAGTGAGCCTTGTCGACATCAGTGCGAGTTGGGGCGGATAGACACTGCACGCCGTAGTTGCTGGCTGCCAAGAGAATAAAGCTGAGGATATTGATGATGAGATGCAGGGCCATATTGATGGCGCGTGTTTCTTAGCATGATCCCTCTTTGAGAAGTCTCCGACCCCCCATCTGCCAAGCCTCCTCATGGCAGAGTAGTGGATCAGATAATAACGCCAAGATTGAGAACGAAGACGACCATACAGCCACTTGCACCCGTGATGAGGCCAAAATTCCATCCTGATGAGTACTTGGATTGGCGGCGCGGGTTGATCAACTCCTCGTCTGGGTTGATAGAGTGTAGTGAAGTTTGATCTACCGACGGCCTGGTCAGCCTATGAAGCTCTATCGCCATTACGTGTGTGGAAATGCGAGTATTGAATGAAATGAAGTTCCCGATTTTCGTCGTAGACTTGAAAATTTAAGTGTGCTCCCTAACGATAAACTTCCTAAGATAATACTTGACACGTAGTGATCGTTCAGCTAGCGTTCGTGCCCGGTGTTCCGTACCCAAAAAGGGTAGTGACCGAAATGAATATGTTTCGGATTTGTCGACTCTGCCTTGCTCAACGTGCATCAGCTTTTAGGTAACTGAACCATTCGGTCTGCAAACTCGGTTGTCGTAGCGATATTCACTGGGCGTTTACTGTTCCAGCAATTGCAACTAAGATAGGTTTGCGAATTAATGAAATGTGTGATGTACGTCGCAGAAAGATTGATGAAAGAGCTTTGTTTTGTTACGAAGAGCAAAGCAGTGCGCTGTTTAGAACAGGAAGAGTAGGATTTGTATCGTGAGTCTCTCTCACTTATAATATTTTATTCCCGTCCAACAAAATGCCAACGTCCATTGCCCCATTTCCCGGTTACAGCAAAAGGGAGTGATCACTCCGCTTATGCATAGTGGTATCTTGGCCTATACTGAATGTGATCTCTATTGAAGTCCCAATATGTCGTCTAATTTAACTACTGAAAAGCGTGGCAGGGTATCGTTGTAGTATCACTAAAAGACTGTCTATCATCTTTATTTTGTGTGGACGCTGCGCGTACTGGAAAATGCCCGAGTTTCCCTTTATACAGCAATTCCAGCATGAGTCACTTGGGATGTATACTTCGCGCTGTGAAGAAATTTCGGCACTGAGTCCTGTTGATCATTAGTATGTGCTCTCCGTAACGTCAAAAGCTTCGAGTAATACTTACGCTGGTCATGAGCTTGAAGATTGCACTTTGAGCGTCTTCAAAGAGTGAGGTAACTTCTTGGAGAGTGTCTGCGATGGCGTTGTCCTGAGTCACAGCCTTGGACATTCGACTCGCAAGGTTTCTGCGGAGTTGGTGATTGATGTTGAGTTCGCGTGGAGAACCAGGGGCTAGGAAGGTGTTGTAAATGCCGTACGACAACCCCAATTGGCCTTTGGCTTCGTCAACAGAAGAAGTCTCCGCAGACTCAAGCAAGCCTCGTATAGCCGCCTTGCAAATCCGAATGAAAATATCGACTTCCTCATAGAAGGCAAGGTTTTCTTCACAGAGTGTCTCTCTCAGGTGCTCTCGGAAGAGGAGACGGAGAGTAGGATCAGTTAGAATTTTGTCGAGCTTGTGGGAATTGGTATCCCTGAGGTTACAGCGTTGAGGAGCTGTGTCTCTCTTATTTATGGACGCGCTTCTACTCAAACCAGTCGGGTTGACCAATTCCCTCCCTTGTTGTGAGAGAGTGTATAAGGCGTTCTTGGTTGGTTGAAAGAGTTTGTAGTCTGGGTTTTGTGAAGCGTACAGTCGATCCGGAAAAGCTAGGTCGATGAGGTTATTCTGGATGAAAAGACTCGAGACCTCAATAGCCTCTCGCATGTCCATGACAGTAGAGTAATCCAGAAGCCAATCAATAGCCGCCTTGCCGGTAAATGTATCGTGGTATAGCCTCCCATTAACCCTGCGCTCGGAACATGTCTGGACACCAAGCGCAGCATGGTGATCATATGATGAAGTCGATCCGGATGTTCTTTTAGGCGATTCTGCCCCTTGCTTTCCAGTTCCAACAAATCGGCCGAAAATGACTTCAATAGTACTTTCATGTAGAAATATCTTGTCAGTCATTGAATCCCTTTCCAGGGTAATGAGTGGAGTCGAGAAAAGATTGATCAACTCTGACAATTGACTGGGCTGCACTCCATTTCTTGAGCAAAATCGATCCAGTACAGTGATTCCTTTTGGGGTCAATTGCCAAACAGTCCCTCTCATTGTGAATATTCTCTCGTGCTTGCCGTCCGCGGATTCGATGAAGTGTGCATCGAGGAACAACTGGCAAAGGGACGCTGCCATTTCTTTGGCCATGGAAAAGGTGGTTGTGGATGTGGTGGTGACAACTCGAGACGGATCTTTGGGATCTGGCATGCGATTTGATTGCGAAAATTTGAGAGATCGGAGATTTTGTATGGCATGTTCGGATAGAAATGTGTATTCAACCTTGGTAAATCGAATCCGATGGGCTGAGAAAGGCATCAGGCTGACTATCAGGGTGGCGAAGAGATCTTTCAAATCCTAGGAGACCATATGACGTTAGTAGCAATTCCGAAAAGGTAAGGGCTATGCACCCATTTCACCCAGCGTGTTCTTCCGACGTGTAAACCATCATCGCCAACCTAAATGAAAATGAGCCTTGCGTACCTTCGAGAATGGCCTCTCATCGTCCGTCATACGGAGCAAGCCGGTTGTTGTTTGATTCATCTTGCCTCCCTGCCTCAATGAATTTGCTGGGAGATGGCCGGAATGGGGGTGACGTTCTTGATGATCGATCATCTACAGCCACAGTAAAACCTTCTTGAAGATTTACGCAAGTTTTTCTTTTTCCAGAAGCAGATGCAGCGAAGGCGAGGAACGCAAGTCAGTGTGGGGAGAGCAATATATTGAGAAAAGAGACCGTCTCCATCTCAGCATGTAAACGATGCCCTATTTGACCGAGGCAAAATACAAGAGCTAATCAAGCGTGACCATAGGGGATGATGGAAGACGAAGCAAAGAGTTAGCTCATTCCTTAGTGAGTGAGCGAGTTGGAAAGAGAGTGGAGTCTGAACAAGGAGTAACCCCTGACCCATCAGCCAAAAGCAAAAATGGGAGACGAATGGGGGGGGCAGGTAGACGGAAGCAGAGCCAAGCATGACGCTTGGGCTGAGGCTGAGGCCGCAGGACTGGAATGGCCACGTTCCTACGTTACTTTATCGACAGAAGATGGGCGATCAATCTCTGGCTCTGAGCCACGTGAGGAGGAAGTATCGGGATTGCCACCCCGCACGCGACCCGCTATAGAACCAGGATGAAGCAATGGCTCGGCAGTTGTTTTTTCTCGGGACTGCATGCACCCGTCGGTGCAGATGTCCAAACAAGGCATGTGGATTCATGAGAACGCCGCTGAATCAAATACTGGAAATAAACCCGGGACTATTCATACCGTCTATGTTGTCAGAGGGGCTCCGCTCTCCATTTTCATGCCCCATACCCCGTACCGCGCGGCGCCACGAGCACATTGACAGAGTAACTCATGCGTCCTTGCAAGATGCAGACTGCCTAATTCGGTAATTTGGGTAGCTAAGAGCAAGTCTTGGCGCCTATTCCGTACATGGCTAATGCTTGCGCTCCGTAAAACGTCACCACCCCCGCCGTAATCTCTGTCCAGACAAGCCGGCGCCTTCTGGCGGCAGAGCTAAAGTCGCTTCCATCAACGGGTTAGAAAGTTTGCTCCCCGACACACTACAACGGCACGTTTAAAGCAAGGGTTAGAAGCCGCCTCGTCAGCGGGAGAAGTTCCGATATTCCATCCAGCAAAGCTCTCGCTAGGCTCTGACGCCATTGTCTACCGTCGCTGCCGGTTTTAAATAGCTCAAATTGCCATACACGCTAGGTAGACGTGAAACTACCATGGCAGTGGCTTACTCAGGTCTTACCAAGGAGTGAGAGACGACGGGGAATTCGAGGCTGAATCCCATGATTGAATGCGATCTGTCACTTGGTGTTTACTTCTTCCTGGACCGGGGCTCACATCATCTGGGCCTACTAAAAGTGGGTATCTGGGGAGGTCCTTGGTAGAAATTTCACCTTTTCCCACCCGACCGAGAGCTTTCCACACGCCTAACATGCTCAATAGTCGCTAACAACCCCATTGCAATACTCCATACCATCATTCAACGCTACAGCCGCGAACATGTCTTAGAACTCGAGCCTAGCATGAACTATCCCCGGACCCCTGAATACCACCGGTTGGTCGTGTGCAACCCTAATTCATTTGCCCTGTCAGACTACACTTCACTAGTTAACCAAGCTCGCTCCACTGCATGCGCCGCCGCCCCCTTATCCTGCAGCCGCAATTCAACGTGGCCCCCTCGTAACCAACCTAATTCTTGCCACCCATCATTAATGACGTATTGCTTTGTGTTTGACCATGAAACTTACTTCATGCGCCACAGGGGCGGATTTGCCAATGCCATGTTCTTATCACCAGCAGGACGAAACTCGGCAGCGTATTGTCCTCGGATGCCTTCCAATTGCTGGATATTCACCTGGCGCGACAGGGGAATTAATGGCCAATTAAGTCCTTCCAGTGACATGTTTTCCGTTCGGCAATTTTGAAGCCACCGCGCCGGCTTCTAGCTCCCGACGCTTCCGGACATTATTGACCTTTCTAGATGGTACCCCCACTACGACCTGAAAGCTTTGGTGCTCACCCAAGCAGCGCGGCTCATCCTGTCGCTTTATCAGACAAGATGGGTTGGATGGAACAGCTTGGTCGCGATGGAAGATCTTGTCTTTTTCCACCTATCTGGGAGGGAGGAAGCCAGCTATTTGTCCCTAGGTATCCGGCTGATCCGGATATCCTCGGATTAAGGATGTGGTGGAAGCCGATGATCTAGGTCATTAAGGTTGGCTTAGATTCGAAGTCTAAGGCTAAGGTTGACTGTAACCGGATCTTTGACCGCAACTGGATCTAGGTTTGATCGTAACTACGGCGCAAATCCGGGCCTTTTGTAGAACCGACTTTTCCTATCAGACCTGTTTGTCTGAAACGCTTGACCACTGTTCCACCAAGCTTGAGCCTGTGGGTTATCCAATTACCTTAAGCGACGTGGAGTACTCGGCACTATTGATCTGTTCTTCTACACCGCTCAGATTTCCCCATCTTTTCGTATCTATTGACACCAGCGAGTAACAAGTCTCATCTGACAACTGGATTTGACTCAACCATTGGATGATATAGGGTAACTGGTTTAGTGAGAAAACTCATGTCAGGGCCTCGTGGACTTCCCTGACTGTAATGATTAGTATAATGAGCATGTATATATCGCTGTCGATGCTTGTCAGAAACTGCATGCCTCGGAGTCGTCTGGAAGCCCGCCTTGCCTCGCAACTCGACGTTCAGTCCATCGCCAATTCCGATCAACCATTCAAAGATTTGCCTTGCAGAATGACAAACCACAGTTACCCATTACTAAATAATGAATAGGTTTAGTTTGTATACGAAGGCTGGCAGCATCCTTTCAGCTTCAATCCCGAGCTTACTATTTCTCACTTTCGTAGCACAATTTAAATTTATCCATCTCTGGGTTGCCGACTATCGTGACAGAGTCTTAGAGATCCTATCAGAACTATATCGAGTAATATCAAGGCATCTATTCTTGATAAAACCAATTGATAAATACTGATTATGAATTCACTCATTAATCAACTTGGAATCTTTTGTCTAACTGCTGACTTAATCCAAATTTCAATCTCTATTCCCGCTTGCGTCTAATCTTAGAAGTGGGCTGAAGGCCTGCCGTAGCGGGCACCCAGATGATAGGGATATAGGCGAAGGAAGCCTAGAAGGCAGCACGAAAACCGGCCCCAAGTGCTTCGGTGCTGCCCTTGTAGGCGTACGGTGACCCCTGTATGTCCATGTTGGTCACCACACCAACGATGACTAGTTCCATGGACGTGCCGAACTAGGTGACTGTGTTGAAGACAGCCCCTTGAGAGCCTGGGTGTTGTCTGAGAACACTTCGGCGACGAGATTGAGGTCCTCCAGAACGCCGATGCGCTAGCCGATACCAGGCTGACTGTATACCAGAATCTGGCCCATCCCGTTCCCACGAAGCCTATATTGCAGCATGAGCCAGGTTCAATAGCCGCAGTGTAGTATGCTGACTGAGATAGGAAGACATTGCATCAGGGTGATGCCTTGCATGGTGCGAAACATGGTGAGCTGGATCCTGGTTTGGGCCAGTCCAATACATACTTGTCACCTACGGCACCAGCCATGGCGCTGATGTTGAGGAGTCATGCACCGCTCGTCAGGTTATTCACGGACATAAGTTAGGAGTAAGTCTGGAGTAGGTTCTACCGTTTGGGGTTATTGCCACGTTATTATGGTTCCCTCATCATGAGACTAGATGGTGTTTGCCTATCTAGCAGAAAATATTTGGCATTATATTACGGTATTTTAGGATCTGACTTGACGTACGTAGCAACTGACGATGTAAATGTAGACTTTTAGGCATGAATACACCTAGATATCAAGATGCCAATAGTATGATCTTTCTGGACGATATATTTCGATTCGCAATTATCATTATTATGAATATCCAATAGATTGTATGTTTTGCTCGTGCAAACCAACCCTTTTCTTCGTGTGGCTAAAATTAGATGCGAAACAGTGTGTCGGGTGGATATGGCTTGCTGGCCAGTGATAAAACGTGAGCTCAAGGGGTCATTTAAGACATTGCCGAACTCTCTCGTTTAAAGGTCATCTTTGTCAGACTTTACAGCTTATGTGTGCCTGCAGCTTCTGTACTTTCTTGGTCCCGGCCCAGCTGGTACTATAGTCTTTAATTCTTAACAATTTTCTCTCATTCTTTGATAGCTTAACTTCCTACTATATGATAACACACTCTACGCATTAGGATTATCAATTGCTTGTGTATTTGAAGCATGGTTGTAGTCCTATTTTCTGGATTTTGGTGGAGATCAATTCTGTTACTCTAAAGCTACCAAATTTGCGGCTGGTGGGGGTGGCTAGTTTTGCCCGGTGAGCTTTCGTGCCTTTTCCAAAGCATCAGACATGAGCGGATCCCCGGTCATATACCGTGATTTAGCAATGACCCGGCCAGCAAGCCCAGCGACTAATAGTTGAATCTTAGGAGCAGCAGTAATCAGTCCCTAAATGGACACTTATGTTAACAACCTAGTCCGAGCTGTCTCACACATTCGGGTAGCCTTTGCTTCGCGTCTTCGTTCTCATATTATTGTCTGTCGCAGGTTTCTGTTATGGATGAGTCTGTGGTTTTAATTTTCGCCTTAGCCTTGGGCCCTGATGTAGCAGGGATACTAACCGTGGGGCGTTTCCGAAATGAATGGGATGATTTTAGCAGTGGGGCATTTCCGAGATACTGTGTACAATGAAGCAAGGACGATAATAACAGTGGGGCGTTTCCGAAATACGATAAAAGCAGGGAGGGACAATTGTAACAGTGGGGCGTTTCCGATATGAAATGAAGCTGAAGGATTTCAAGATAGATATTTACTGCATACACGAAGCCTCGTGTACGCCTGCGCCTCCTTGCTCATGCAGGGGCGGCTGAACTGGATCTACGGTCAAGTTTACTGTGCATATAAGATGAACGTCTACCCGGCTTTTCCCCCTTATCAATTTTATATCAGGCTGGAACAACAACTTGCAACTTTTGTACCTTTCTTAAGTCGCCAGTGACCACCCTCAGCATAACAATTTTTGCTACCTTTTCCTGCCTACTGTTGGCCATACTCATCACCATGTTGGCTTTTCTTGGATGGTTGACGACAGTCACCATTGTCGCCGCTGCCACGAGTAATAACGACTGCGTCTTAGCAGGACCGGACTATCCATCACCTTCGAAACTCTCCAATGCCCAATCGTTGGTTGAGGCAACCGCCAAGTTCGAAAATCAGCTACAAAATATCACGCTCGGTCTGAATGCGAACGATACGGCGTGGGCTGTGGCCTTGTTCTCGTCCAAGGAGAACAAAACTCTATACGAGCACTATTATACGCCTCCGATCGATGTTGGAGTAGACAAGGTTGACAAACATTCTATTTTTCGCATAGGAAGCGTTTCGAAGGTTTTCAGTGTGTGGTCTTTCCTCATCGAAGCGGGTGATCGTTACTTCAACGATCCCATTACCAAATATGTCCCTGAACTTGCGAATTTGTCCAACAATGCACAGCCGGGTGTCTTGTATGACGACATCAACAACGTCAGATGGGAAGAGGTGACATTGGGTGAACTCGCCAGTCAAGCAGCGGGTATTCCTCGCGATCGTACGCAAACTTCAGTCTCCAGCCTGTGGAACGAATTACTGACAAAAGTACCTTGAACAGCGACCGCCAATGACTTATCAACGCAAATGCCGGGCCTAGAGATTGAAAGCCTATTTGGATTTGCATCCCTTGATAACAGCGAGCTAATTACTTGTGATTTTGAGGGCTCACGGCCCTGCTCTCGTCAAGGTATATGATTCCAAATCACGCGACTGAGTGAATTCCTCAGTTCTAACGTTCTATTTACAGAAATGTTCGCCTATCTTTTGAAACAGCACCCAATCTATGCAGCGCAACATTCTCCAGCTTACAGCAATATCGCTTTCACCTTGCTTGGATACGCCCAGGAAGCCATCACGGGTAAAAGCCTCAGTGCTTCCGTGAAATCAAGTATCATCGATGCACTAGGAATGACGAATAGTTCCTATGAGATAACCCCGAAATCTGGAGGGGTCATCCCGGGAGCCAATGCTACGGAAATTGGTTGGGATACGGATCTCGGAGAAGCGGCACCCTCGGGCTCATTTTACAGCTCGACAGCTGATATGGTCAATGCTGCGCAGGCAATGATACAGTCTAGGCTCATTACACCCGGCCAAACACGCCGATGGTTCAGACCTTCTATTCAGACGGGCTACCTGAGTACCTCTGTTGGTGCTCCCTGGGAGATCCGTTATCTGACGAATCCCAACCAACACTTGGTCGAAGCCTTCACAAAAATGGGTGATCTGGGCAATTATCATGCAGGTCTTGCATTTTCATCTCAGCATGACCTGGGTTGGGTTGTCCTTACTGCAGGAACGGCCGATGCAGCGACTGAGGAAGTTCGCAACGAACTATTTAACGCGTTTGGTGATATATTCATTCCCACGGCAGAGAAGCAGGCAAAAATAGAAGCTGTTACCAACTTCAACGGGTCATATATTGACAAAAGTACGAATAGCTCTCTGACTATCCTCGCTGGAACCGATGGTCGACCTGGCCTCGGTATCACCAGTTTCTTCAGCCGCGGAAAGGAGATCATAGGACCAAACAGCCCTCTGATTTCTCTCTATGGAGCTGGGGAGTCAGGGCACCTCTACCCGTCGCAGCTACGCACTGTGAGACAGAGATGCAATGGGACGGGAACCTATGTTTCTCGCCTGGGGTTTAAAGCTACATTCTTCAGTGAGAAACAAGCCGGTCAACTGGTAGACCCCTGCTTGATGGCCTGGACTGCGCTTGGTGCCCCTACATACGGACATGTATCATTGGATGACTGGGTGTTTGAAATGGGAGAGGATGGGAGAGCTCAATTCCTAGATGCTAGGATGTGGAGACTAAAGCTCGAGCGGGTATGAGAAGACTCATTGCAGGTGCCGCGGAACGGTTTGGCTGTGGGTTCAGGGCTAGACTATGACCTCAAAGAGTAGAAGGGAGAACAGAGCAAGAGCAAATTAGGTAGGGTTAGAACAGGGCTGTTGTAAAGATTAGTGTTGTAGCACGGGGTTTTCTGAACGAGGGAAAACAGCAAGCTTAGCGTAATTGATGGTTCTGTAGCATGATAAATGATTTCCCGGGGACTATACCGACCAAGATGCCGATAATCTTATGAATTGACAGTAGACTAAGAGACACGTTTAACTTTCTTATGTATAAACCAAGATACATTGCTTGTTTGGTGAAATTCTCACCACTAAGTTGCATCCTTTATTATGCTGTATTCAACTCCTCTTTGAAAGTGTGTCAAATGAAAGACTCAGCTAGGGAGTGCTGGATCGACTACATGCGACAATCAACATTTACTTGTCTCCAAGCCATGGCCCTTATTCCCCTTTCACAGCAAGCTTTTGTTCATGAATGGTGATTCAAAAGTGGACCCTACTCTCTGAACAAAGAGATCATTGTCTGAACAAAGGGGCCACTACTGCCCGTGAATCACCTGTATATGGTATTAATACTGGGTGTGAAAATTGGATCCTTAAGTGATTGACGGGTATAAATAGAGGCATAAATGATACCCAAGAAGCACCTTGACTAGACTTTCCCATATGCAAATATCTCAACGCAACTCGCACTGCTGCAACCAAATATTTGACTAAGACCAGACAATCCAACATGTCAAACGAATCCGGAAATACCTGCCTATACTGCGGCAAAGCCGAAGAAGATCTAGCATACGGAGGGCGTTGTAGGAAATGTTTCCTCGAAATCATGGACCTGGACATGGAAGTTGTACAGGCGGGTACCCGATTCGGGCCAATGGGAAAATGTGCAACCTGTAATAAGGAGTATCCAAGCCGTCAACTCCTTTGGGATGCCCAAGGTCGGCAGAGATGCCCGCCATGCAAGGCAACCGAGATCCCCAAAAAGTAGGACAATCAGGCTGGGATTGGCGACGTCTCTCGTGGCGTATAGGCAAGAATAGACTCAAGATAAAATGGATTCATAACAGATAAATCCAAGAAGTGAGCATTACACAAATACTGAGGTTCGGAGGTAGTGCGCTCCTAGAAATGTGAACCATGGTTTGGGATTGGTCAGGAAAATAATGAGACTTTTAATTAGAAGATATTGTGGAGTAAACTGGAATACCCAATAGACCCAATCCAATATTTTCGACAAGAAACAATGGGGTAATTAGGCAATTTGAACCCTCCTTGAAACGTAATCCCCCACCCGCAATCTGGCTCGAGATCTCCATCAAGCCTGTCGAGTATAGTCGTCAGGGTTTCTGTGACCCCCAAGGATCAATTGACATGCCTCCATACCATAGGCTCACCACAACAGTAGCCGCAATGATAGACTTGTCTATGGAGATAAACCATCTCCATCCGGAGGCGGAGTTCGACGGATCTCTAGCAGGCCATATGCGGCGGCGCTATTGATGAAGAAGCAACTGAAGGAGTCGAATTAGATGTGTAAGGTCGAAAGAGTACGTTGGTCAAAAGGTTCTAGTGTCGCACGTAGAAAGTAAAAGAGGACATCGTAAGTTCGGCACACTGGCTATCGACCTGACTGTCGTTAGATAAAGGGTTTCAGGACGTAGGCTTATATCCCAACTCACACAACCAGGTCCACGTTTGACAACCATATTGGGAGTCTCTTAGATGTCAAGCACACACCATATCTCTTGGACGGCCGGGTTAAGATGTGTTCCAATCCCACGAAGGAGATTCGTTTGGTCATTCGAAGAAGTTTGGTATACAATGGGAACCCTCGTTGTATGAACCAAACTGAACATGGGTGGCCCAAAATTTCGCCAAACAAAGAAGGCAAATACAGTGGATCGGAGAGGGTCTTGCAGTCGCGCGTTGATGGGCCCCTTGAAGTCGTAGATGTAGCGGTTCAGGGGGATCCGCGGGCTGTAAGCTCTCGACGATGGGGTTCTCTCGAATTGTTGACTTCCGGTGCTGAGTTCAACCTTACAGTTAGCAAAGCAGTTACCCGGTTTAGTCGAAATGGGATCGCCGGGGAGGAGGCAAGCATACCTTGACGTAAAATCGACACTGTGACAGACACACATTGAGAAGGCCATCTTTAAGCAACCCAAACTTGTCCCCTTCGTTCCCGTATATGAACTTGTGATATAGGCGAGAGCGAAGACGATGTTGGTGGCGATTTCAGGTCGGTGCCAGAGGGAGGGCCAGAGGGAGGGCTATTTGTGCTCATCCCGAAGACTCCTGACGCCTACACCAACACGCAGAATTTGCTGTTGTCAGGCCCCTTTCCATCCCTTCAGGAGACGGATAGACTGGTCACTTTGCGGATCAACGGTGGATATTGGGCCTAATCCTGGCCGCAGGACAGAGCACCTCGACATGGTGTGTAGATTGACGATACGTAGGCGGCTTCGAGTGGCGTTCTAGATGGGCGTCGGAGGACGGAATGGAAGGCATCGACCACACCGCTAAGATGTGGAAACCAGGTGTATGAGAAGAGAGAAGAGGGAACAAAACACAATGGTTGAGAACAGGGATGATGCGAGGATCAAGATTGGAGACGATGGGAGTAGAAGCCTGGAGGAACCTTGGGGAGCTGGGCTCTCAGGTCATCTTAGTGAACCACGCATAAGCGCGTAAAGACGGCGACACGACCACCAGATCAAGTCCCGGACGATAACCACAGGGGTGTGTTTAGTAGTATTATGAGTGCGGACCCGTCTCGAGATGGTGTGACAGATTCAGCCAGCAGGATCAAACTAGAGGGCGCGAGGTACTTCGTAGAACCTTCTTCACGTTGGCATATCCACCCACACCAGCATCTCATCAGTGCCCTGTAGCTCCGTCAGCTGCAAGGTCAGCTCGCTCGCCTGGTTTGACGCGACGAAGTCTGGCGCCCCTTCGAATCCACTTTCCAGGCCCGTTGCCATCGCCATCGCCATCTAAACGTCGCCAGTCCGCGTCCGCAGTCCCAGCGGCTGCTTCATGTGTGTGAAGCTAAGGTGGGCAACGGCAAGAGACAGTAATTGAGCCATCCGTATCTAGTAACCCGATGCGTGAGACCCTGTCCGCTTGGCTTTCCGGAAAGGCCAACTTTGTGGGGGGGTGTTAGGACTCGATGTTTTTGGTATGGCTCATCCAACCGAACATTCCAGCGCCCACGAACACAATTGGAGACTTTGTGATTTCAACCAGCGCATGCTTCCGGCAGCGTGATCTATTCGGTCTCGTTGGCGTCATGCGCCCGCGAGGTACCAGGATGTTCTATGCAGAGACGTATTCGGCTTTTCAGTTGGATTGAATCTTCCCATCCCTCTGACCCTTTCATAATCCCTCCCGTGTTTAGTGGCTTGATTTCGTCACAGAAACAGAATCGCAGTGCTTTTTGGCTCACCGGCTCTGGTGGTTTCCGGGCCGCTCTCATCGGGCGTTCCGTCAAAAGCAAAAGAAAAGATGCCAACGGGCGCACGCAATCGCTTTAATGGCAACGAAGGCATCAAGTATAGATAATTCCCGATGAACAGCGATCTATACCATCTCACACACCATGCCGAAGCGAGCATTGTGAAAGGTGTCGCGCGCTCAGGGATTCCAGGGGGTACGCCACGTGGAAATCTTGAGTCCGTCGCGAGTTGTTTTTCATGACTCGCGACACCCAGCAGCCCGTGCATCAACAAATGGCCACGACCCCCTCCCTGCTCGCCGTGGGCTCCAGGTTTGCAGTTTGTAGTCCCTGGACGGGACGATCTAGGTCGCGGATGCAGCGTGGCCATGTACCAGACACCTTAACCGGACATTTGAACTCATCCATCGAGAAACATTGACGCATCTCATTCGACCAAACCACTTTTCATCTTCTCTAAGAGGACCTTAGATGCCCCCTTGGACAAACAATAGCCGACGAAATGGAACGGGGCTGATGATCACCATGCATTTCTTCGTCCACGCACATACGAGCTGGGCGTCCTACATTCGTGCAGGTTTCCAGCTTCTGGCCAGGCCGGCCATGGCCTTGGCTTAGAAAGAAGCTCGGGTCAGTGGCCAGGTCACCGACCTACAGATCACTATCTCACGGTTCCAGGCCATGCGTCTCTACCATGGGGGCAGTGATTGGATCTTTTCACCGAATACTGTATGCTGTAGGCAAACTATGAGATGTCATTTGCAATTAGATACCACACACAAGGATGCCATATCCAAACAGCATTGACTTAGAACGAAGTATTTTTATCTCGTTTTCCCTCCATGATACGGCGGTCGAGCTGACGGACAGCATCGAGCCCGAGACCCCCCCACCCCCCCCCCCCCCTCGGAGATGACGTTACAAAGGTGTCACCCAAGCGCTTTGCTATGTGAGTCGACCACATGTTACTAGCCTCCAATCGCGTACCCAAGAACAAACAACGTACCAATCTTGATTGGAGAGTGACTAGCAAATACACTCCACCCACCATCGGTCACCCAGCGCTAAACCGGTGAAGAGGATGCCACACAGCCTGTGCTGTTACTAATCGAAAGTGGCTAGAGTACTTTCATGGCCACTTTTCACGGGGGGGATTCATGGCCCCCCCTGAGTGCAGCCCAGCCTCGGCGCGGCCCCGTCGAACCAACTTCCGGACAAGGCGAAAAACGGACCAGGCACAGATCGCTTCCCTTCACTCTTGCCCACCGGCCTTACCAGACCCAGGCCCTCGGGCATGTTAGATGTGGAGGCATCATTACGGCCGCCTGCCAGACCTCAGGGGCTGATGTCGACATGGACACTGCAGGTTGACGAGAAGGGTTTGCAATTGCCTCGACTGGCCGCTGTAGTGTCCACTGTAGCCTTATCTGAGATTCCGAGATCGTTTGAAGTTGACTGCGGACGCACCAAGCCAACGACAGATAAGATGAACTGAGGAGACTGACATCCCCAACTTTGTGGAACAGGGAAGAGACTCTACATCATTAGGGGCCGGATGCCACGCCCCACTGTCAGATTCATTGATCTGCCAAATTCCAGATCTCAAGATAGCCTCTGGGGTTGCAGGCGGACCTGCAACACCCCGCTGGACGCTAGGAACGGGAGTCAACGCCCAAGTCGCTCAATCGAATCTCCTGGAGAGAAGTAAAAGAGGGTTTCGTCACTCGAGCAAGGCGCTCTAGCCCGACGCATTTAGACCTCGCCGAAACTTCTTACAGCGGAAGCCTCGGCCAGGGTCCAGCTATTCGGGGGATGTGTCTTTAACGTCTCCCGGCCGCGCACCCGCAATTCCGCCGGGGAGCAACGTCAGATTACGCGTAGTGGACCTTGACACTTGACTACTGCGCGAGCTCATTGCTTTTTCTCATTGATCGATCCATACTCGGCTTCCCAGCAGATTTTTTTCGTTGAGATAACTTCTTTTCGGCTTCACCTCTAGTCATCTTAGCAAGGCCCATTATGCGGCCAACAGGAGCATATGGCAACCACCACGGCTTAGCAAATTTCTCGATCGTCACCGGATCCACTGCTTAGCTCCAAAACGGCGATGCGGTGAACGGGCCTCGTGTTTCTTGCTTGCTGTCTCGAATCAACAACGGATGAAGCTGAGACACGAGACAGATGTGTCCCCTGGGCCAGTTTGCCCAATTTCCCCAGAGATAATAATACGAGAAATTATGCAGGGGTTTAATGAGATGCACTGGAAAATACAATCACTGAATCGGGGTTGGTATTGCTCATGGAGCAGAGCCTCAATATGGTTCGCGAATCAGGCAACATGCTTGGACCGTGAGCAGTTGCCTCGTCGGCAAGGACACTCCATACAGCCACCACCGCACACTAAATGAGCATAGAAAGTCGTAGAAATTCGCAGAAGGAATCCGCTAACTGTTTCCAAAGATCACTGGGATCACCCCTTTCTCCCCAGAGCGTGTTGCGTCATCTCCTAAAGGTCAGCCAGGAGAGGTTTACTGAGGTTCCCATCTCAAGTGAGTCATTGTGCCTGGATGAGAAACGAATCACTCCTGTTGAAAGTGCTTGAAAAACCCCCGTCAGTAGACACTTTGTGGGCTGGCTACTTACAGTTCGCCAAACGGCTCTGCCACCTAATCTCTAATCTGCATACCAGAATAGCCCACCTTACGACCAGATAGGCGAAGGTACGCATCGACATCTCGAAAGCCTACTATTAACTGGATTCATACATTTAATCCGAGTTCAAGATTTCATTAATCATCTCTGCCCATTTCCATGGGCTTCCTTCGTCGGGGTGGCTGCCCGTAACCGCGTTGTAGTACTCCCATCCCATGACGCCCCCAATTCTAGGGTATCGCGTGAGCAGCTCCTTCAGACAATTCTCTAACTCGTCATCCTTCACCCAACCTGCACCGTTGGCGGGGTTCGTCACCAGTCCTACGACAATCTTCTCCTGCGGCCATCCTCGTGCGATGATAGAGTCGTACCCATGCGGCTTGCTCATATCGCCCCAGCCACAATAGAACTGGGTGTTGTACCAGGCTATCCGCGATCCTAGTCCCTTCTCCAACTCCTCTATGTTGAAACCGCCCAGATTCTGCTGGTTAAGCATGGCGGGCGCGACAGGGGCAAGTGTTACGAGGAAAGATTGCCCGAAGTCAGTCTTCAAGTGATCGATAAGGCGAACGACTCCTCCGAGAGACATGGCTTCCTCAATATCCAAGTCCAGCCCATCGAGCCCAGCCCAAGCGATCATCTTCCGAAGCGGTTGGTAGTATTTATGGAAGCCCTCGAGTGTACCATCAAGCCTAGTGTACGAGCCTTGGGCCGCACCGCCCAACATGCCTAGCACTTTGATTCCCGCAGCCTGAAGCTGGCGGACCTCTGTCCACAGAACGTCGAACTTTTTGGAGTCGTAGAGATGGTCATTCAAGGTGATTCTGTCGGGCGCGTTCAGGTGGATTGCGGCGACGATAACGTGGGTAACGCCGGCCGAGGGCTTCAGAGCGGGGAGGATGGAGATGTACTCGCCCTTGGAGTACTGGGTCTGGTGGTAGTAAATGACCCGAGGGCGGTGGGGCTTGCTAGTGACGGATTCTGGTAGAGGGAGTCGCATTTTCGAGGTTGCTGCTTGGATCAAGATTAAGAGTAAAGTGAGGGTTTGAAGGTCCTGGCTCAGTGCCGACTGGAGCTAGGTGAGACAGGTCATCTGAGCTGGAAGCACGCGCTTAAGTCACGTTTCAGCCAATGACTGATGAGCACCAAAATCACAGTACTGCTTATCACCATTCAATGCATGAACAGGGAAACCTTACCACAAAAGATTTGTCATTAAATCGAGGATTATAAGATTCCCCTCAATCCGCAGCTAGAAAAACCATCGGCTTAAGCATGGGCGTTTCTTTGCCATTGATAAATAAATGCTCGTCAGTCGGCCTGTGTCGTCGAATAAGGCTACTTCTGCTACCCTATACAGAGGGACCAATAGGCAAAAAAAGAATGATGAGACTGGGATTCGAACCCAGGAGGATTGCTCCACCAGGAATATGGAGTTAAGGTGATCCTTAACCTGGCGCCATAACCAACTCGGCCATCTCACCCGGGGTCTCAAGGATCCGCTTGTGGATTGGTGATTCTTTCGGTTCATTGTCGTTCTTATGCGGTGGGTGACGAGGAGCCCCCCACGTTGTCCTCCGGAAATATCCCTCAATCACGTACATTCCTTTGTGGTTCATGAAAATTCGACCTGTAATCATCAGTCATAGTAATCCAGAGATAAAAATCGCACACATTCAAGAATAGTGGTCATATCAATGGCAGCGAGGCGGGCAAAGAAGTAGTTGACGTGAAGAGTTTGTTGTAATTGTGTAAGTGTCACAATGTCACAATGTCACAATGTCACGTGATATTCTTGCAACATCATAGCCACATCACGCAGCTGCAGCAGCCGGAAAGTTTAAATGAAGGGAAAGATAACATGCTTTATTGTAAAGCCTCTACAACTCTATACATATTCATTGTATTGTTAATTGAGCTTGTATAAGGTGGTACGTGTGTCTGGCAAAGAAGAGGATGTTGGCAGGAACATATTTAAGCTATAGCAGCTCTATGATAACTATCTTCAGACTTCATGTCTTCAGACATTTCATCTCCATCAACCTCTTCCTGCCCGGCCTCTTCGTAATATTTTTGCTTGTCCCCAGCATCTTAATCATCGTAGGGTTCCTCACAATCCTCATCAATTTCACCCTCCTCGTAGTCTTCATCAGTTTCCCCTTCCTCGTATCCCTCGTCCGGAATATAGTCAAGATCATTGTTATCATCGTTGTAACTGTCATCACTGTCGTCGCCGGCCTCAATCTCGTCGTCAATCTCGACTTCGACTTCGTCAACATTTTCATTAGTCCTGAGATCCCGAAGAAAATTACTCATGACCGTATGAATCCCTTCGGAACTTCGTTTGTAGACCGTGTTCCAGCCACCTTCTGGGCCCAGCCTTGGCGTACCGAAGGCAAAATTGAACTCGAGTTTCCGGGATAATAAACGCAAAACTACATCCTCTGCACTCGCTCTGTCAACTAAGAAGATGCGCCACCCTGAATCTGCCTCAGGCTTCTCCAAGTATGCCATGACAGATATCTCAACGATAGGGATAGTTGTCCAAGGCGACACTAATGAAGTATCCGGCTTTTTATCAAATACCTGCTTGTCGACTCTTGATGAAACCCGAAGATATGAAGCTGTTGGCTCGTTATAGCCTATCCTGTGAGATTTATATATCCTCCAAACAAGATCTCGAGACTTGCTCTTAGAGAATGGAATCATTTTGCAAATGGGCAGGGTAGGATCATCTCCAAAAATGTCGTCTGATTCAATGGCCTGGGAGTTTCTTCTGTTGATCAGCTTAGGTGACTGAGATGACCGGTAGAGACAACCCGAAAGGGTAGTTGAAGAGTTGGTTCTAAGATGGAAATCGGCCATCTTCATAACCAGTTTAGTGTCAGTGACTGGACCAGGCGATGTTATTGAAGCTGGGGGAGATTTTGAATATTTCTCAGTACCATCGAACGCAAGCTTGTATAGAGACCCAATGACATCTCTAGATACTGCCAAATAGCTGAGTTCCCGAACTTGTTCCCAGTCAGGGTCAAGATAGGCCGAGAAAGTAAGCAGGACGTGGAACTCCTCAACGCCACCGATAAATTCGAGATGATCTCTGGAAACCCCAGTCCAAGCTTGCTCGATAGTTGAAAGGCTTTCCGATCGAAGCAAAAGCTTCTTCTCTTTCTCAAGGCGGTGGATTATGAGAGAAAGAAGACGTTGAGATTTCTCACCCTTGTCTTTTGAAGCGAATAGCGTGTGTATGGTTTCTTTGCTGATAATAAGACCCACGAACCGAGATTGAACCCGATCACCAAATTTAAAAGTAATCAAGTCGGAATTGATGCGTTTCAAAATCTCATCCTCGTCTGCATAGATTGAACTTTGAATTATAGCTGGATACTTTTCAGTATCTCGCACACATGGATGCACCCGATGTTGGGGTATGGGGGTAGGGTCGGCTTCGGTTCGAGGGAGCTCTGTCTCGTCAAGTCGACCAAGAGAAGTCCTATGACCGGTGGTTCTGGTTGATAGTACTTTACCGTGCTTCGGCCTGTGTGGGATTGAAGCGACGGTCATTGGATCGCTCACCGAGAGAGCTCCAGAGAATGTGGCAGGTGTTGAAGGAGCTTCCTTAGTGAAATCTTCCAGTTGGCGAATGATGTTCTCTCGGTAAACATCCCGAGCCCAATCGAGAATGTAGTCCAGGATCAGTACAAGGCCGAGGGCGTGATCTTCCGTGGTGATTTTGCCGCTCCAGAGATCCATTATATCCTACGTAGTGTTAAATGGAACGATATTCGTAGGAGGTATACTTACGAAGCACTCGACACCTTCGCGATAAGTAATATAAGCTCCTGAGACTTGCCAATATTCACCACGATGTGAAAGACACCAGACAACTGGTTCGAAACTCTCAGAGAGACTTTCTTGGAGGAGGAGTAGATGGCGGATAATAAATGCCATCTGGCATTCAATAGCGTTTTGAGAGGTGGCAGCCTTGCCGGACTTGGATTCATTCACCAGGAATGGGAACAAGGGAAATGCGCCGTCCTTGAATGGTGAGCTCGTGATCCGCGACTCAAGAGTTTCCCCCGCACCATCTCGTCCGGTATCCTTTTTCTCCAGGACGCGGCTGATTCTTTCTACTTTTCGCAGACCATAAATTAGATCGGGTGCTTCAGTAGCCTTGTGTAGCTTCTTTCCCAACTCCGTTTCGTGCTTGATACGACCTTCGAGTCGACTGCCGAATATCTTGACCGGTTGTAAATTTCTATTCTGGATCGTAAAAGAAAACTTGCGAAAGTACTGGGAGAGTTACATACGGCTTCGGATCTCTTTTAGAGCAGGGGCATGTGAATTCTTTGTCTTGACGATCAGATTGCTTGCTGGATTTGAGATCCTCGTCAAGTTCAACATCCGATTGCCATGGTTTGCCGTCACAAGCAGGACTACAAAGATTAGGATGAAATTTCCACAAGGGCCCATGACTCTTACCAAGTGGATTCAAGCTCAAATCGCCGGAAAAGGCGTCTTTCGATTGTGTGTCTCCATTCAGTTTCATTCATCTTATCCTCCCTGCACCTCCTGGCTTCCATGACAATAGCATGTGATCTTTCTTTGGTTTCCTCAATCCATAGTCTATTCTTGTCAATATTAACATCCTTCCTCCAAGAATCGTAACTGTAGCTTCCAAGTTCCTTGATTTGCTCAAAAGTCGGTCGTAGGCTCTTTGGCCACTCGTCAGATGGGAAGTGAGAGAATTTGATTCGATATTCCTCCATTAATGCCTCACGCTCATTGTTGGAGATAATTCCCCGAGAAGATCTACGCCTGGAAGACGGTGAAGCCATTGCCTGTCACGTTTTGTTGTTGGGAGATTTCGGTGCTCCTGGGGAGTGCTGTGGAGGAAGCTGACAATTGGGAGCATGCATGGGTCACGCGCCTCTTTATAGATTGCATCATAGGGGGCTCGTGTACATTGTCTTAGATTTTAGCCAATTGAGTTTAGAGGATGGCACAGCGCTTATACATTCATCGTAGGATTTAACACAAGCAGAACAGGTTCGGATGACCCCGGCATGGACATATGCATGTTGGTTGATAGAACTTCCAAATACAGTTTAACACAACATATTTTAAGTGGACATGCCCCATACCAATGCTGTTCTATGATTCCATTCGCTGTATTCTTCATGCCTGCATGTTCCCTTCGGTCCGCTGTGTTGCCATCCTGCGGCTGAGAGGCACCATACCTGTTGGATATTAGGCACAAAAGTGTCTCAGCAAATATGCACCTGAGAATGTTTTGATTTAGAATTGTTGGGACAATAGCCGAGGCAGCCGGAATGTGTTTCATCCATCCGTCGACGCCACGTATCCAGATTTTGGATCACTGCGGTAAAATCAGCACCATGTGCGAGGCGGCCATCACCCAAGTTGTGAGATAAGGAGCCTGAATGGAACGATGTTGGTTTATTTCAAAAGGGAGTTCGTTGCCTTTGAACTCGATGCATTGACACTGACTTCTGGCCTTCGAAACTGCCATTGTCGTGAACCGGCAGAAGTACTTTTTACCAAGGCTCCCCAAAAGTGATGTGAAATTACACCTCTTATGCTCCGCCTTCTACCTCCGTCCGTTCTCGATGCGCATTGTATACCATGACAATTAAGCTTAACCGCTGATTAAAAATTATCGATTTCATGCCCGCCATGTTCGATATGTAAAAAGGAGATTAGGGATTGCAGGCGCTAGGTTTTGGAGTTTAGTAGACACGCCGCCTTTGACTAGGTAATCCTGTGTGATGTATTTCACTTGACATTTGAGACTGACCTACGTCCCACACCCTATCCTCAACTTGCTCAGGGACAAACGGAGAATGCTAAAATGCCCAATAGCAGTCGTAGCGCCTCGCAGGAAAAATAAAACCTCCCTTACCTTGCTGCGGCTACGGCTGAAGAGGGTAAAAGATGACGCAGTAAAATAGAGCCCGAATGTCCGCGTCCTCATGAACAGACTTCGGGATTTATTAATTGGCCGGCGACGAATTCGGTTGTGGTGGTGGTGGCTGTGCTTTGTAGCCTAAGGTCTGGCGGCATCGGATTTTCATGGGCTGGAGATAAATGACCGACTCCCCTTCCCGTTGTATCTAAGAATACTACAATGCATCGGCTTGGGCTCAATTATAAAACAGAGATCGTTTCTGCCTACTCCTCCGCAACATTGAAAAATGACCGCCGAAATGTCATCCGAGAAGAGGAGCTCTATATCCATTCCTAATACAGACGCCCAGGGAACCACGGAGTAACACGGTCATCTCGATGAGCCTCCACCGTCATATGAAGAAGCCGCTGGAGCAGAGACCTCCAATGTCCAGCTATCAAATGAAAAGCAACGTCTCCCTGAGTACATCGAGAAAGCAGCCGCAAAAAGGACAGACATGCGATCCATTGCGATGTGGCTCAATAACAGGATTGTGGAAGTACCAATGCCACCCACCTAACTCTACCTCCTTGACTTAAGGAAGACACGGATGAAAAAAGAAAGACCAAACGTCGGATATAATAAGCCCAGAAATATTCGAGTTTGAATTGGTTTGCCTTGACTGCATGGACTATGAATCTGAGTGTAGATGCTCCTCAAGCTCCCCTAGGCTTGGAAGTTTTACAAGCAGGCTCCCACATGCGACGCAACCCTATGGGGGGGCCTTTCCATGTCCCCCGGGCCTCGTTGAGGATATTAGGATGGCGTCAACTCACAAAGCCTCAGCTGTGGCTCATGTCTTTTGGCCAGTCATTTGCCAAGGCATGATCCCTATCCTCACCAATGAGTTTCTTGTTATTATCCGTTCTCGGGCAATGGAACGCACGGCCAGTGCAAAATAATTTCTTTCTGAGCTGGGCAACCCAATTTACAAGACAGAACAAACTAGCCGCGAGTGTGGTTGCGAGAAGCACGTCTGTGAAAAGATCGTACCTCGTTATGGGAACCCCAACTATGATGAGGCCATGAAGAAGACCAAGACCATCATTTACACGACAAATGGGAGGTCCTTTGCAACAGTACGGATGGCTAATGGTATAACACGCGTTAGTATAAAAAAACTTGGTCTACTGGATATCACTACGTCGGAAGAAAGCGACTTTATGCTTTACTGCTCCATATTACCATCGCTAGAGCCCCTAGACCCGTTCCCTGCGCCTAACCCGGCATTATTCTCCTGGGACTTGGTCCTCACCTCGTTGCTAGCAGAAATTTTCTGCTGCAAAAACATGAGTGAATCACGCTACCAGTACGTGCCACTCAAGAGGATGTCTCATCATAAGAGAAGAACCTGCTGCGTTTTACGATCAGGGATGTTAAGGGTGGGAACAGGCTACTTGGTCCTAGATACGAGCATCAGAGTCGACCGGGTCAATGAACCGGTTAGGGATCAGCAGATGTTCCGCTCGGAGGCCATAAATAGCCCACTTACACAGCAGAGAGGGTTCAGGTCGATTTTACCAGAGTCGCAGCCGATGTTGCAAGATTGCTTGCATGCCCCCAAAGGCCACGGTTGGACTGGCGTGTCATTCGAGAAGAGTGCCGACTATGCGAAGTTAAATAAGGGCTTTATGATATTCAACAGTACCAAAGCAGTGCTGGGAATTCCCGGGATCCCCTTGAGGGGATATATGTGCAGTGGAAAATGCACGGAAAAGGGGAGAAAGATTATGGCCGATTGTGCTGGTTTTACACCTCCCAACTTGGAATCCAGGGAAACGACGATGTATATTTTGGGCAATGAACCTGTGCCGTATATTGTTGTCTCACAATACGCGCACGATCATCCCAAGCCGTTTTTTTCGTTACTAACCGTCAGTGCTTGGGATGTACTGTGCTGGAGGTCCCGCGCGGGAGCGTTGTCGCAGGGATGCTGCCATTGTTTCCAATTTATCTATCAGACGGGGCTTAAAGGATTTGGACTAGAAAGGCGAGATGATGACATCAACATTAGATTCTGGCTCAGCACTGAAATTTGGCTATCAGACTGAGTTTTTGATTTGCCTGACTGGTATACAACTGGTATAATCCTGCATTCAAGTATCTATCTGGAGTCACTTTACTCGTTCGCATCATCCATCGAATTGGAATTGCGGAAGTCTTTTTAATGAGATAATGTCCATACAAATGTCAGAATCTAGTTAGTACATGCCCAACTATACCGCCTCCCATGAAGCTCTGGTTCTAGTGCGCTATTACTAGTCTCATCCTCATCACATATGTGCTTAAGAAGATGTAGCAGAAAACATTCTCATGGCTAGATGTATAATAATAAATGTTAAGCTGGCTGTTCGGGTAACAAAATCCTGCTGTAGAGGGGCCTGATTGTGGCTTGCGAAACTCCCCTCCAAGCCGCGGTGTTAAACAGCGACACAGTCTCGCAAATAAAGACAAGAATATTGGACTGGAGAAAAGGAGAAAGGACCCGAATGCTTGGTAAGTTCTTGCAAGAACACGAGCGAGCATTGGCTGGACATGAATTTTCCTCGACGTTTGCCAGTCTCTAAATACCTAAAAGCCCCGCAGTGGCTATTATTGTGTCCGTGTCCTGTGCGATAAGACGAGATCGTGTTATGGATTTGGTAGAATATAATCCATGCCACTGCCTCAAGTCTTTCGCTTCTATAGTAAGTGATGTAGAGTACAGAACAATGCACAGAATACGCATCGAAGAGGCACTGAGAGACCCACCATATACAGAAGCGCTCATCAAGTAGCTAGCGCCGAGACGGCCCCCCATGTGGCCCCCGATCTTCAATAACAGATCTTGACTCAACTCAAACGGTCGAGAGAACACATAGCGGGGCAGGTTATCCACCCAGGCTCGCGCGATTTGCTAGTCCATTGTTAGCTCAGTGACCAAGGCGTTTGAGGATGCCACACTATGCCGAATGCAGAGAAAGTCATCACACACGAGATCGAGGTTCCGCTGGGTTAGGTCGTTAGCTGAACGGCGGGCGCAGAAGATGGGAGCCGGGCGGCTAATATTACGAGGGTCAATGTACACTCCTCTGGTGAGGTGGGCCGACTTGGTAAAGTGGATGCCAACGGTAAAATTGGAACGGCTGAGAAACAGAGCACAACGCGGTAAATGCCAAGAGTGGCGAAATGGTTCACGGGGGTAATCTACGATTGAAGTAGACCGACGGGGGGTTTGGAAAACTAAAGATGCATAGCATGCCGTGAAGGACTCGATGTAAGTGATTCATATGTAATATTCAGGAGGGTTAATTTATATCTCTGCGTTTGGTTTCATGTAATGGAGAGGTAAGGATGGTGGCGTATGTGATGCACCAAGTTGACCCCCCTCACTCATTGAATATTGGAATCAATTTTCAGTGCGGGAGCCTCTCGTGGCATAACCATCAGGCTTTTATGCTGATTTAACGCGTTTCTCCAGGGTTGATGCTACCCAATGTCATCGCCGTCAGCAGGGCAAGTAATTACTATCATCGGCACTCTCTAGTTTTCAGTGACAACATGTGCATTGTCATCAGCCCTAAAAAGAGAGTAATCGAGTGTCAGAGAGATGCTTCATAGGCCGCGATGTTGAACCGAACAACATGGATCATTGCGCCTGAAATATTTTACGGTACTAATCGACAACAGAGCGAATGCCACCCAAAGTAAGCCACCCAAAGTGAGAACTCCTGGATATTGTCAATGAATCCGGGGGGTATGGTGTGATTTGGAAATGGTAGGCTTGGCCCTGCAAGGGTGGGTAAAGGTGAACGGTCACAGCGAGTCTATGTTTGCTTGTCATTGCGTTGCAACGAGAGCCGCGGAGCGTTGGTTGTCCGGTGATTGAACAGCCAAAAGTGACTGGTCGCCGTGGCGGAAGCAAGCCGTAATCACTAGCGTGGCCTGATACAACGGTGGAATTGAGGATATTGAGTCTCCTGATTGGATATGGAGCTGAATGTGAGGCAGGGCGGCGCCCGGCATACGCATCCATGTCGGGATACAGCCAATAACCAGGGCGTTCAGATGGTGGTGGGAGGGGCAAATTGGCAAAAACCAGGCTGTCGGTATGCAGCCAACAACATAAAAAAGCTGCTGCCGTGTTTCTGATCCCTCCAATCGCTGCCGTTCCCCCAAGCTTCTTGTTTTCTCCTGTCTCATTGTCCACTCCTTGCCCACTCCTTGCCCACTCCTGGCCTGAATGGCTCAAAACCCCACTTTCTCGCCATCTCCCCGACGCGCGAGCCTGACGCTCCAGCTCCAAGTTGGTCGCAGCAAACCACCCCAGAATCTCAATCTCATGCAGGTTCGCCTGGGAAAACCATGGCAGACTCCGAGATTCCCGCTCTGCGGCATATCGACGCGATAAATGAGTGCGTGTCGCAATGGAACCGAAATCGCGAGGCCATCGAGTCGCCCCATGATCTGTATCAAGCGCGGGTAGCAGGCCTGAATGCGAAGGTTGAGAATGAGTTCACGCTTATGCCATCCAACCGGACTGCGTCAGATGTGACGGCGCGTGCAAACCACGTAATCCAATGGGGAATTGAACTCGGCCGCCTACACGAAAACCATGCTGCCACTATCGCAGATGACGAGAACGCTTATAAACAATCACTGAACGAGCATGTCGAAAGCCTGGTCGAAAGAATCATCGACATAGTTGGGAAGCCCATGGTAGCACGCAAGCTCCAGGCAGGCCAAATCAGTACCGCTGGAGAATCGCCACCCCATCCCGCCAACAGCGTCCCTACTCCAAGGGAGTCCACGCCAGAAGAGAGCACGCTACCGGCAGATGGTGCTTTGCCAGAAGAGCCAATGCGGACAGAAGAAAGTACGCAACCGCAGGAGACGGCAGAGCCACAAGAGACGACAGAAACGCAAGAGAGCGCGCGGTCTGTTGAGGCTACGCAGTCGGCAGTTGATCACACATCCCCACAACCAGATGTTCACGTTCCCGATGCCGATGAGCAAGAGCCCGGCATCAGACTAAACGAGCCCGACACCAATGTACAAAATCCGGATACCGACATGCAAGAGCCTGAAACCCAAGAGCCTGACGAACCCGAGCACGAGCCCGAACCCGAACCTCAATTCACCAGCCCGGTGAGTCCATGATGCCTAATCCAATCTGCATCGGACTTGGTCAGTTGCTAATGACGCCAGACCAAACGAACAAGGTCAACAGCCGCAGGTCCTCAGAAACCACCAAAGCGCGCTCGCACAAGCCAAACAAAGGACCAAGCGCAGCCTTCAGCCACAGAGAAAGTCATCGACTTCAATGATGTTTTCCAAAATGGGAAGGCCACCACGAAGCACATCATCATTGAGCATCAAGAAGAGTGGTACATTCTTCAGTGCGAGGAGCACGGGAAGTACTTCACCACAGAGCACCCCATCAAGGGTGCTGCTAAACACCTCAGCAGCGAGGCCCACAGCAGAATGTCGAAGGATTACCAACTAGCCATCGACTGTCTTGGTACTCGCGTTCTACACTGCAACTCGAGGAGCGCAGAGAGAAACAACCAAGTCAGTCGTGAAGCGTTCAGGAATGGCCATCAAAATCCAAGGAAGGATAAGCCGGCTAAGAAAAAAAGGTCTGACCTCTCCGACAACCCATATTCATTCCAACCTGCTCAATTGTCAAGGAATAAAGAACCAGCGAGTACACAAACTACACAAACTCGCGGTCGAAGAATGCGTGGAGCTGGCGTAAGAGTTATTGACCCAACCCCCGGCGAAATCTACCTTGGGTACTACAACTCGTGGCATGCTGTTCTCGTTCTCCCGAGTGTACACGTTGAGGGGGCTGTTTATCCCGACTTGCCTGGTACGATTGATGATATGGAACTCATGGACGATATACCGGAGTGTTTCGACCTCGACCCACGCACTGGTCTTGACCCGCGCACTGGCATTCTTAAATGGAAGAAAGGCTATGAAGACGGCGGGCCATCTGTAACTGAGAGGCAGTTCCCGATCATGTTCTTTGACGGCCTGGACTTCTCAAATAACAGTTCTGTCGCATGGCTGCACGCGAAGGATCTCAAAGAAATGGATGTGCATGGGCCTGAGCTCAAGCTTCTTCCAAACTGGAAATCTATCTTGAAATTTTTAGAGAAACGTTCCAGCAACGAAACTGAAGGACCGAAATCTGGAAACTCGGAGCAGGTGGATGCTGAAAATGGTTCAAGAGAAACAGAACCAGAAACGACTGATATGGACGTTGATGCGAATGTTGCGAACGACGCTGAGCAGGTCGCAGAAGGACAATATGAGCAACCGGTCTCTCTTCCGCCTGAAATAGCCCAGAGTGAACCTCGAGAAGATGAACAAGGAGTTCATGAAGCAACAAAATCCCCACCTTGTCTACTAGACGATCAAGGGATTCCCGACGCGATAAGCCCCTCCCCTCCTCCTTTGACAGACAATCAAGGAGTTACCGAAGCAACGAACCCCTCCCCTCCTCCTTTGACAGACGATCAAGGAGTTACCGAAGAAACGAACCCCTCCCCTCCTCTACTATACGATCGAGCAGTTTCTGAAACCACAGACTCCTCCCCCCCTCCTCTAATAGACGATCAAGAATATCCTGGAGCGACAAATCCCTCCCCTTCTTGTTTACTAGACGATCAAGGAGTTCCCGAGGTGACAAAGCCCTCCCCTCCTCGTCCACCAGGCGATCAAAGAGTTCCCAAAACGACATGCCCCTCCCCTTCTACTCTTCTAGACGATCAAGGAGTTCTTGAAGTGGCAAACCCACCCCCCTCCCCTCCAGCAGACGATCCAGGTGACTACTGGCCAGCTGCAGTACCTCATTCCACCAACGACTTGTTTGATCCATTTTCGAGTCAAATCAACTTCAATTTCAAGATACAATCTCAAACAGAAGGCCGGGGGGTGTCCGAAGGAACGTCAATTGATGGGATGTTTAGACCATTCCTCAATGAAGCTGGATTGAACACTGATCCCGATCCTATCTTGACGGAGTTTCCGGGATATCATTGTCCAACCGTCGTAACCATCAGCAGCGGCTCTCCAAGTAGATCAACTTCTGTTGCTCCTTCAGAGTTTCCTCCCCCTCCAGCAGAGGCTCCTCCCCCTCCAGCAGAGGCTCCTCGGGCCCCCACAGAGTATCATCCACCCCCCACAGAGTCTCATCAGCCCCTCACAGAGTCCCATCCGCCTCCCATAGAGTCCCATCCGCCTCCCACCGAGTCTCATCCGCCCCCAACAGAGTCTCATCCGCCTCCTACGGAGTCCCATCCTCCTTCCGCAGAGTCTCATCCGCCCCAAGCGGAATCATCTCCAACGTTCGTCAAGCCCGAGATTACCACGGCACGCTCTGTTTCCTCTGCCCCAGTCGACAAACATCAAGAGAATGACGAGCCCGCAATGCTTGGAAGCGCTCAATTGATCCAAACTGCTATGGCTACGCTGCAAATGGAGGGTTTATGGCCCGAAGATGGGTTCCCAGCTCCGACGGACATTGGTGGGTTCTACACAGCAGCAGCCAGCTCTGCGAGAAGCCGCGCGCATTCAGGGGAAGAAACAGTGCACCCATCCCCTATTCTCAACACACCACTTCCTTCGGAATCTCAAACAGTTGAAAACCAGGTTCCCACGTCACAAACGACTGGGCAACCGTCACTATCAGCACATCTTCAGATAACTGAAGAGCCTTTCACTGCAACACAAACAACCAATCAGCCAACCAACTATGCCGCCTTCTTCGCCAATCTCTCTCATGTCGCCAATGATAGGCATGTCGAGAAAGCACGGGCTATTCTTAGAGACCAGACATCCATGCGCCGAGAAAACGGTCTCTCCATAGATACGGAGATGACCGTTGAACAGAACATTCCAGCAGGGCCGCATCAACAATCTGGTATCCCAACTACTCACCGACCAAGCGTTGTGCTTCCTTCTCCCAAGGACCTCAACTCAAGCCTGGCGGTCCCGACCACAAATCATCTACCACCTCTAAATCCTAGGCCACCGAATCATGCTATCCCGATATCACTTTCGCAGTCCCAATATTCGAGTCCCGCACCCGCACTTGACTGCAAGGAACCTTTTCTGCGTCCTGAGCCCGGATCGATGCCGATTCCCCAGTTCCCATTACGAAACCTGCCATCGGGGCTTATTCGACCACCACGACCTTTTTACAACCAACCTCTTAACGCACATCCAGTTCCAGTCTCTGGTTTGGCCTCTGGTCTACCTTCATCAAGCTCGGCATCACAGCCACCTCTGAGTACACAAACGACCCATGGTCTCCCACAAGATCACACAAGAGCTGAGGATGCGCCCATGTTTAGTTGCCCATATTGCAAGAGGGAGTACTTTCTACAGGCATGGAGAGATAAACATGTCCAGAAAACCCACCCCGGTCTCTGGCAGCAATTTGTCAATGGCCCTAATTATTAAATACTTTAGATATGTGTCTTGGAACATTTTAGCTCGAGGCAATATGAATAAATACTCACCCTCATTGAGATTTTACTTATAAAATTTTGAGATGCAGTTCAGTATACTAGTATCATCTTGTGGCAGTTCTCAGCCACTTGCTGTCTTTTCTCAAACCCAAACTCAATTAACTTTCTGTCATTAAGCACATGAAATCTTCCGGGGAAGGTAGTTCATCCTGAAAAACCTCCATCATGGGTCCAAGAGTCAAAGCCAGGGCCACGGCCCAAGTAATTATTAGCCAGCCAGCAGTCTCAGCTGTGATAGCTACCCTGTACTTGGTAGATACCAGCCGAGCGTGCTGTCTTGCCCCATATTAGATTTTGTAGACATGTCCATGTCCTCACGACGGTAATTAAATAACAATAACCTGTACTTAAGCTTAGGGACCCCGGCCTTAGTGCTTGAGACTCCAAGCTCTAAACAGTTTAATTAAGTGAGCAGAGGTTTTATCATAGAGCTATGCGCGTTGAAGCCTTAGAGCTCCTAAAAACTTATATCTCCAAGGGAATAAAGCCCATTCCTATCAATGTCCCTACTAATAACGTAAATCTCTTCCTCGATCAAGCTTGTCGGCTACGCTGCACACTATCACGTGTAACTGTTATCCAAACTTCTTCATCGTATTGTATTCATTTTTTGATGAAGAGTTCCGACCTGTACTATAGAATATACCTAAATATGAGAAGAATCCTAGAGACATTTGCATTCATCGCCTTTTGTGAAAGTGTGAGATTCCAGTCTGTAACAGCTTCTTTTTGATCCGAAGCCATGGCAACCTGGTATGACCCTATCGAGGTTCCGGCTTTCAGAGTAATCTTGCTTGAGGCAGTCAATGTAACATCCTCCTCCATATTGACCCCCGAGTCTGACGAGACAAGGATTGTGATGGTCTCAGCCTTGACCGCTTTGCCCTTGGTAAAGAACGGGAGCCGATCCTGCAGAGAAAGGAGGGGCATCGTTGAGGGTTGTGACTTGTCCGATGAGACGAGGCGATACCACTCGGTAGGAAAGTCATTTTTAAGGTCCAGTAAGGCAAACATGCCTTCTGTGAGTGACAGACCAGCGGCCGTCTGTTGGAACGCGGACGCAGCGTCGGAAGCTGCTTTGCGGAACCCGGCACCGCCCTGGATCGCCGTGTACTTCATGTGTAAGACAATGTCGCTGATTGTGTTGTAATCAAATTGTTTCACAGAAGTAGGTAGCTCAAGCCGCCATCGGCTTACCGCCCCAGCACCTTCGAAGGGAATATATCGCTCGTCCTTGAAGTCTAGGTTGAAGACTCCGCTGTCCTGCTGCCCATGACTGACGGCGATGGAAGAGATTGGCACCTGGTCCGTTCGGAACCTCTCGTCCGGCGATTTCTGACCATAGTCTTGCGCGTTCTTGGCTTCCGACTTGACCCGGTATCGGTGTTCAAGGAGCGTCAGTGTAGCATTGACGCCAGTGTAGGGCCCTACAATACAAGGTATGGTCATCCCAATGGACTTGATACGGCGACAGTAATGACCTGGAAAGTCGAAATCGAAGAGAACCTCTGGGAGGTCAAAATCTGCCGTGCCAGTTTCGCGTAGCGTCAGCATAGCCCATGGCCGAACCTGGCGCAGCGAGATGTTCTTGATCACTTCAAAATCGTACATAGATTTCTCCATGTATGCAGTCTCGAGGCGCTTGAGGGAGAGGAAGAGGTTTTCGCTGGAGAACATGCCGTCTCTGCCATCATCCCAGTAGCTTGGGCTGATGATATTGACGGACTGATCGCCTTTCTCAAACTGGAAGGCCTTTTGTGCTTTCTGAGCGAGGTCATCGGCGATAAGATAGGTCTGGTAGTAGAGATTCCGAACGACGCCATCCATCCAGGCGTAGAGCTGCTCGCTGCTGTACTTTGTCCTGAGCCATTCCTCCGTGTCCCGCGCGTAGTCAGCCTGCTGCTTTTGGAGCTGGATGTCGCGCTCACACATTTCGACCCTGATCCGGGAGGTCAATATCTGCTTGTCCGTCCCCTTGATGTCGCGGCCAGCCATGTTGGCCTGTAATCGCCGCTCTTGCAGCTGCTTGATCAGCGAACCAGTGCGTGATGCACGGGCGCCCTCGTCGCTGAAGGATTGAGCCTGGCAACGCATGACATTGGACGAGATCAACATGGCCTCGCATATGTTTTTGGTGATGGAATCAATATTGACTCCGATGCCGAAAGGCTCCGCTGACTCACTAATGTCCGGGATGACCTTGATGACACTCACCGCAATGTCGAGAATGGTGGCCTTGTGGTTGAGAACTGCGGCGGCATCAGACTTTTCCATCTCAAGCTTCTCGTGGGACGTCATCCGAAGATCGTCCGTCGTCGGCTTCTCAATCGACAGCGCGATATCCTCCCAATCCTGGCTCTCGTCTGGAGCAGACTTATCGTCACTCCCTGTGAGTGCGAGGTAGTATTCTAGCCTGGCTACCTGAGCCTTACGCGCTTCGAGAAGTGCATCAATGGTTGACTCGGCCTCTTTCTTTGCCGTATTCTTCATCTCAATCATGAGCCCCTGGATTGTCTTGTCTTGACGGGCATGAAGGTTGGCCAGCGCCTCAGTATCCCTCTTTTCCTTGATGGACATCAGCGAAGAGCCCATTGACCTGACCTCGGCACACATGTCGAACGCCTTCTGCAGCAAGTATTGAAAACGATAGTTGGGCATGGGGCCAGTAGTATTGCTCAAAAGTTGAGAAATGTCGATTCCACTGGCTGTTGCTCGAACGAGCATGCCGGGGTCCAGAGGCGGTTCGAAGAGGGCGAGGCTTCGGACGACACCATTGATGTCCTGGCAATTGCGGATTTTGAAAAGGCGATCGTCTATGAGATCTCGGAGTTCGACGAGCCTGGGATTGGAGGGAACACAAAAGTATGTAGTCTTCAGGATACCGGTGAGTCCAAAGGTGCCTTCTCCCCCAGTCATGCCACCTCGCAAGGCAGGGTCACTGAAGAATGGGAAATCCAGCTCCATGTCAAAGGCAGCGTTGGAGAAGTCGTTGAACTCAGCGTCTAGATCCGCATACGACTTATACTTCGGCTTGGCGAGCCTGGGAAGATTTGTCGGCGCTGAGCCAAAGACGTGCGATGCTTCAACGTAGCGCTGGATGGCGAATGGCAAAGCCTCGAGCGTGTTCTGTCGGAAGTAGACGTCACCGCTTGCAACTAAGATCTCAATGTAGTTCATGATGATCCTCCGCATGTATGCCAGCGGTCTGCCCCGTGCCACAATGTGAGCGTTGAATGGGTTCTTCCTCCACTCGAGAATGCTCGTTTTCATGTCATCCTCTGAACCGCTGGATGGCTGGAGAAGCTCCAGGATGTCTTCCACAGAGTCGATTTTGCCATTGGCTAGTTCCTTGAATGGAGAAAAGAGCCAACAGCGGTCAAGGCTAGTCCCATCTATGGTTGGATCAAAGACAAAATGCGCCACCTGGAGGGCCAGATCATACTGTCGGTTGACCTGAAGCCTCTCCATGAGCAACATGATGGAATGCATGCCGAGCTCCCAGTTGTAGATGGCATAGGGAGTCGAGAGCTCATGGACTTTACCGTTGCGTTTTCCAAAGGCGAGATATGTGTCATCCGTCGGTACGCTTGCGAGAAAGGCAAAGATCTGGTCAATCCCATCGTACGTTGTTGAAATGGAAACCAGATCCCGGTCGAGCGTGTGTTGGAATACGTCGGATGGGAAGTTGACGGTGGAAGCGATGGGTGGGTAGGTGATGTACGAGATGGTGCTCTCCGTGGTGACGATGTCCTGGACGAAGCCAGTCGCCTTCTTCACCTGCGAATCGTTGAATGATAACGTCCATTGCACATCCTTCTTAGGAATGTTGTCCGTCAGCTTGGTGACTATCCCTAACAGCGGTTCCTGGTCAGTGCCCGTCCCTCTTCCGATTGATATGCCGGGAGTGGCTTTATCCGTAGCCTTTTCCATGTGATAGGACATCTTGGAAAAGATGGTCGGGATGGTAGACCGCCAAGGCTTCTTGAAGGGATCAGAGGCGTCTGATGATAGACTGAGGTCAACTAGGATGACCTGCGACCCGCGCATCTCGAAACGACCCAGCGGGTAGTTGAGGTACCGAGGCTGCTGGCTTTCCCCAGCATCGATCCAGCGCTCCACATCAATCACCAAGATACTGGTGCTCGGTGCGGGCACATTGCTTGGCAATGGCGTAGAAGCCATGCTTGTGTTAGCAGGGGGGACCAAGGAGCTTGGCCTGGAACGGATCCAGAACTTCAGCGAGGATACATCGGGCAGCTTTTGTGCCTCGTCCCAGATAGATTTGGCTGGAAGTGTGCCCTGAATGGGGAAATCGGTGTCATGGGCACCTCTTACCTCCAAAGTAGCCTGCGATATCTGTTTCGGTGTCCACTTGCCATTACGGTGCTCGGTCCAGCCGATCTGGACCTGCCAGTACTTCGATGCCTTCATGGTTTGCGGGCTCTCGTTGCCGATGTCCAGGATTTTCGTATCACTAGCTGCAGCGTTGGGAGCTGTCTTGAGGGTGATTTGTGGGAAGAAGAGGAACACACGCTCTCCATATAAGGCGGGAATCAGGTAAGATCCCGACTCCGCCAACAGCTTGCCATTGGCGTCGACCTCATGCACTGGAACTTCGACATCAATCTTGGTCCAGGGCTGCCAGTACATTTTGACACTGCTGCCTGTAGGACTCGGTATGATGTCGAGTGTACGATAGTAGTAGATATACGGCGTAGTCCTCGTGCGGGCAAAGAAGTGGAATGTGCCACTCCAATCCTCGACCTTCTTCCACAGGTAGGCCTGCACGTCAAGGTCTGCTATCGCGTCGACGCCGTACACGTAGTCTTTAATGAGATCGACCACCTTGTTGCTGTCGATGTCATTCTGAAGGATCGTGGACTCGAGGGCTTTGAACACCTCGGACTTATCGTCGCGCAAGGTTGCATCCAGCCAGTTTTCCGGATACAGAAACACCTTGCGGTTTGCCTCCCACAACCTGTAGCCCTCCATCCATTTCCAACGGTCCATGTTCATCGTGTTGCTTGAGACCTGCTCCGACTTTTCCAACCCGAGAATACATCTTCGCACGTAGAGTTGAACCGTAGAGATGGCCTGCTTGATGCGGGACGTTTGCAGGCACGCTCCCATCTGCACGTCGATAAGGAGGAACTCAAACAGCCCGTCTGCGTCTGTGATTCCTCTGCCTGAGATGTACTGATTTTGTAACAGGTAGCTTACTAATGCGACGCGCTGATTCCGCCGCAGCTCATTATTAACCTGCGTCGCTAGATCCGCGCCGTTCGCCGAACTCGGGGTTGACTGCAAGAGCAATCGAACCTGGGCTGCATTGGTGAAGTCGGAGGTCGTAGTAGGCGGGAGCACTGGCGTCGCCAGAGTGAACAAGAGCTTGAATGTAAGCCCAGGCACTCCGATGCGATTCAAAAATGCGACACTGTCCAGTAGCCGGCTTAGTTCTGTCGTTCCCCAGAAGAGCTGAATCATCTGTTCCTCGCTCAGACTTGAGAATCTCTGACCCAGATACTCCGTAATCTGAGATTCAGATACATCCGTGAGTTCGGCGAGTTTGCTGGCCAGAGTCCCGTCGCGGGGCGATACGTTACTCCATTTCAGGAAGCCGATGAGAGATCTAGGCTCACGAACTCTACGAGACAGCGTCCTGTAGCTTTGTAACAGCTGTATTGCCTTGAGATCAATATTTCCTAAGTCGATCGCAAAATCGGAATTGAGCGGCTGAGCTTGGAAGAATTGCACCTCATCGAGGCTTAGCTTGAAGCTGTTGGATAGGCTGACAGCTTGAGAGAATACCCGTAGGGCACTCTGCGCAAAGACGATGGCGTTACTCGCAAGCAAAGTACCAAGAGGAAAAGGTTGGCTTGGACTCCGCTGCGTGGAATAGGAGCACCCTGCCAATCCGCCGCCGTCGGAGCGACGTAAGCTGTACGCCTGTCCGTTCGAAAGGCGGACTTGATTTGATAGCCACCCACCTATATCCTTGTCAAACACGAGGGCAGTGCCATCCAAGGTCACTTTTGGACTCGATGCCAAGGTCGCGTCGGGTACAATGAAGCGATACAAGTCCGCGGCCATGGGTTTGAAAAACACATTTGACGAATCCGTCCTCAGAGCGGCCTCGTTTGACAGTGCAATGCCACTCAGAGTATCCAGCACGAGCTTTCGGGTCGGAGGTTTGTCCTGCGACTCAGGTCCATAAACAGTCTCCAGCAAAAATCTCAAAACAGCAGCATCAGAGTCTTGAAAAAGAGGCGTGAGGACTCGTAGGACAATATCACTGGCAAGCCGAGCTTGAAGCGGCCCTATGACCCATTGCAAGAAAAACACGCGTCGGGAATTCAGTATCTTTTCGCGGCCAATGGCCTTCTCCTCATCCGTTCCTGTCGGATCGGACTGCTCAAAGAAAACCTTGTGCGCTTCTTCAGCATTGCTCGAGAAATATGGGAGCAGAACACTCTGGTACACCATCGAGTCCTCGGTCAGGGATGCTCCAGGAAGCACTGAGGGATGAATTTAGTAAGGCTTGAATAAACTCGGTACTACAGGGGAACTGTGGTCGGGCAACTTACTTTCAATAAATGCTGTAACCAGCTGTGCAGTCGCAGGATCGAATAGCTTAGCCGAAGTGACGGCAGTGTCAGATGTCGAAGCTGTCGTCGTGTCGTTGTCGACTGCGGGCAACGCCTCCTTGCTGCTTTGAATCGTGACCATGGTATCCGACATGGCTAATGCGACTTGCTGGGTAGAGAACCCAAAGTCCAAATTTGCCGCAAGCATGGCTTGGTCGTTGCTGGTCAAGAACAGAAGCTGTTCCAAGCTCAGGCCGGCATCTGTACACCGTTGGAACTCCTTGATCATGTCAAGTGCCGCCTGAGGGCTCGCAAACGCGGACATGCTCGGATCCAACAAAGCCTGGAACCCTTCAAAATAGGCCGGTTCAATCGCGAAAATTTGACAAAGAACAGATATGCGATATATAGCAGTCACATTTGCTAGGTCAAGCTTGTCGTTCTCGATCTTGGCCACATCAACGATTGCCAAGAAGGCCTTCTCCGTCAGTCTGTATGCTGCGAGCAGTGGCGCGCGGTTCGCCTTCAGACTTGCGCCGGCTGCGAGGTATTTCCCCTGATCATCCCGTCCGAACACGGAGTCCGGTCGGTCAGCTTTGCCTTTGAGGAAGAGCCTTGCATAGAGCGAATTGTCCCCATTCGTATCCATTAGACCCCAGAGCGGCATCAACTTGAAAATCTCAACGCCCGTAAGAGTCGATATGCGCTGCACTGCCGCGATGGCAGTGATGGTTTGTGCTGCAATACTCAAACCATTCGCTCCGTCGCTGGTGCCGAAGGTGACAACCACACAATCGAGATCTTGCAAGGTCCACCCAGTCTTGCGCCAAAGCCGGATGTACGACTGTAAGAGCCTACAGTCTGGCTCCGTCAGCGGAGCATCTGGTTTGTCCGGGGTCGGATGGCGCAGTCTTAGGTCCTCCAGCTTGCCGGAAAAGGTCGGTGAGCAGTCCGCGTTCTCAAGTTCGAGCTGACCCTGAAGTAGTCTGGCCTTGAGAAGCTCCAACAGTTGCTCGACCGTGATGTCCGCCCGGCGAAGCAGCTGGGACTTTACAAATGGAAGTCCCTGCTCGTTTTCTTCTGACAGCATGAGCTGGTCAGCCGTCTGTGCATCAGTCGCCTCGTAGCCCCAGTACTGCGCTGTGCCTAGCCGTTCTATCTTTTGCATGTATGCATCTTCTTGCATGTTGGGGTCGTATACCCCCTTGAAGAAGTCGAGCGAGAAGATGGAGGAGCCCGTGATAGCTACGTAATCTTTGGGAGAAAGCCCAAGATACTCGGCGGCATCTGCATTCTCTAACACATCCCTGGCTAGTTTGAGCATGTCCGATGTGGGAGGAGTAGCCCCATCCCCTTCTGTTAGAAATAGCCGAGAATCTGCGCCGAAGAGAGCTATCACCTCTGCCAACGATGCGTTGAGATGCGAGAAGAAGAGGCGCTGGAAATCGAGTGCCTGGCTGTAAGGGAACACGGTGAGAGGAAACATCTGGGTGGCAATCTGGTCGCTGTAGACACCATACTCTGTGCGTTGTGGCTCCGCGAGACTGATGTCGCTGGTGTCTTGCTCCGTCATATTGAACCCTTGGATCGGTACAGGTGCCGGCGGGACAAGGTTGCCGACATTCTTGATGAAAGATTCCATCGCCTCATTGGCGAGGTCGATATACGGGATTAATACGTTTGTGTTGACACAAGAGAGCTGCAGAGTCAAGAGGTCCGGGCGTCGCACAGCAAGCTTGTCAAGGAGACTTGGAGACGTTGGCATGGTCAGGTCGCTGGGGGTATTCTTCAGCATTCGGAGAAGGTCGACGAAATAGGCCGCCGGACTGGTGACAGAGTTGCAGTCGTCACAAGCCCCAATCATAACATCGCCAAAGATCTCCGAGTAGCTCGTCACTTGCTTCGTGGGGTTCGCCGCTAGTTTCACTAGAGAATTTGATGGAGCTGGATCCGGGCTAGTCAAAGCAGCGAGCGAGAAATCGCTTTTGGACGACAGAAGTGCTGTCCACACTTGCTCGTTGCGCATGTCCACAAGCGTGGCATGCTCATGAACGAAAATGGCACGTTCGGTAGAAAGGCCGTAATGACCCATTGATATAACAAACGAGTTCCTTGGCGTGTGGGCGATCTGATGGGCTGATACGAAAGGCGAATGTAGGAGTGCATCGAGATCTTGAGGTAGTCGGACCAAGGCTTGTAGTCTTTGGAGATTTCGGAAGAAGGCCTTCAGCACCTCAACATCGACGTTCTCTCCAGCACCCACTATTTCAGCCGTACCGAGTAGATTGTCTATCGGGTCCTGGCCTATGTTGAACCCTTCAAAAACAGCAGTGTCGAGCACTGTGATCACAGCTGGCTTGATTTCCGCTGGTGTCACGATGATGTGTCCAGCGGATACCAAGCTATAGATCGTCGCCGTCGGCTGCTCTGCAAACAGTCTCATCTGGAAGGCCTGAACGCCGGCTTCATCGTGATCTAGGAGAATACTGTAGCATCGTGCAGCATCTGAGATAGACAAGATTTGGCTTTGTTCCCAGAACAGGCTGCCCAGTTCCATATTACCAGCAGCAGCTTTGTCCAAGGCTGAGATGAGTGCGAGTCGGCTCTGCGACTCAGAGGAATTGCCAGCACTCGTGCCAATCGTATCAATGGCCTGAGATATACTTTTAGTGCCATCAAGGGCGACGCACAGTCTGTCAAAGTCATCGATGAGGCCTTGCAGGAGCCTCTTCGCCTCCTTCAACTGAGTCTCATCGAGCTTAGAAGGCACCATGATCAACGTGGATTCTTATTAGTCTGACGTTGGGTGGGGAAATATAGCACAAAAAGGCCTCCTGTGGACTGTGTTTGAGGATGCTGGTGTGGTATTTATGGACAATGGAAGTCATGAACAAGATGAAAGTGCGGGTCAGTGCCCTCCACCAGGGATCAAGTGAGTCTATTAGACCAAGGCAATCTAAGAAAAGGGACAAATTCTAACGCTCGTGTAAGCTCCAATCTACGACGACCGAACCATACATAGAAGCCTTGAGTCTTGGCGAACACACCAATGATCTCACGTGTGATGCAGAAGGGGGAGACGGTAGTTGGCCGCGATGCAGCGATTCGTCTTTCCGGCTTCAATGATACCACGGTTTATGTATGTTCTCTCACAGGTGTGAGCGTAACAAAATAACCGGTGACATATCTCATCTCCTAGTATCGACTTGTCAACAGTCGACTTCACTTTGGGACTATTGTCCGTGAAGGTTTTCATGCATCTATGTCGGCATTCTGCCTGAGGGTATTCAGCTCTGAACTACACCAACCAGAGACGAACACAGGTCTCGGCATGTCAAAACAAAGGATCTGTACTACAAAGGTGGTAAACTGATTCGGGTATGAGACCAAATAGTGGCTGGCTGAACATGTGATATTGAATTTCGCTTTGCGTGCGGGGTGCATAGTTATTTGCATGCTGCAGTGTTTGTTTGGCCACTGCAAGTCGTGTGGTCGGGGAGAACTACTGAATGGATAGATGTTAACTGAACATGTGATATTGAGTTCCACTTTTTATGCTGTGTGCAGTTTGTATTGAGGCTACGTCTATTGATGTGTGTGTGCTAGCTAGTTAATGGAGCGAAGCGTCTACCTATGGGTAACCGAGGTTGTTGGTTACCTCGCATTTAGGCGTAAATCGGGACGCCGCTTGAACCCGGGTCTGAGACCCGGATCCGCGAACAGATTCTATTCTCATGTTGCAGTGTTCGTCTCCTGAAGGTGTTCATGATAAGACAGGGGAATGCTCCGTGAAACCCGTGTGGCCGGAGGGAACTGCCGAATAGATAGATGCTGACTGAACATGCGATATTGAGCTCCACTTTGCGTGCTGAGTGTGGATGGTTTTTATGCTGTGGCGTCTGGCTACAAGAAGTGTTATAGTATATCACTTAGTGGTACCTAGTCAGAAGGATAAATGCCAATTGAATTAAGTTCTACTGTATATGCTTGGTGTGAAGTTATTTAGATACTGTAGTGCCGAGCTACTGGAATTGCTCGAGCTAGGACAATAGATGTCTGGCATGATATTAGTATGAAGAGTAAACAACGTAGATGAATAGTAGTGTCTTAGAAGATAGTGATAGTGATAGTGCAAGTCACTAAGCCCTATAGCTCTAGCTGTTACCTCCACCATTTAATACCCCCTCCAGCGCCCCGCTTAGGACTTCTTGTTGAATAGGTACTTAGTCCTTGTGTACCGCTTGTCACGCCACTGCGCGTGACAACCCCTCAGTAAAACTCACGCAGTTAGAGAGAAATTCCGAGCGGATAGATATTGACCGAACATATAGTAGTATTGGGTTACACTTTACATACTGAGTTTAAGTTCGTTGCATACTGCAGCACCTAGCCACTAGAAAGTGGGCAGAGGGAACTGCCGAGTGCATGGATACTCAGTGAAAATACGATGTTAAGTTCCGTCTTGCGTGCCCAGTGTCGAGTTCTTTGCATGCTGCAGCATCTGATCACTGGAAGCTGTGTGGTCCGAGGCAACTGCCGACAGGGTAAATCCGCTGTGCGGCGCTCCCGGTGGTAGCTGAAATGCCCGCGGCTGGCTGAACACGAAACGGCGCAGTGACCTTGTCCGACAACACCCGTATTATACTGTCATACTTACATAGCTGAAATCTGAAAAACACATTCTACAAGAAAGGCGATGGCATTGGCACTATTACTCAAGATCCATTGGTCACTAGCTTCAGATATGCTTGTGGTGGTTCGCCAAATCGTAACACTGTGGCACCAGCCGAACCACCCTCAAAACTGTGCTGTCCGTGACACCCCAAGGCACTTCAGTCATGTAGGATAAAGGAACGGTGCGATATAATAAACGAGAATAACTCAGCCGCCAAACTAGCCAGCAGCACAATTCGGCGCAACCTCTCCTCTCTTGTCGATTTTCTCCCCGCTTGTCCATCATCGTACTTCTTCATCTCTTTCACCATGACAGACTCGGACGTTCTTTTGCGTCTCAAGACATCATGTGCCACTGCGCACGATCATTATGACCAGATTGTGGCCGTCTCGCAGAAGATCATCAATGACTCCTTTGATGGTCTCTATGATCGCTATCCGGAATATGGCACTGTCGATTTCTCAAACAAGAGGATTGGCAGTATCAAAGGAAGCCTGTATTCGCCCCGCCTTCTTCTCGGTGGCGGGCTCGGGGCAGATCTTTCTTTGACATCCGCCCTCTATATCATGCGGTACGGATTCCTTCTACTGCACGTAACTAGTGTCGCTGGCTGACATCGGTCGTGACATTTAGCTTCAAGGACGGGAATCTCACTATTCCCGCCGACGATGATGACGATCCGGATCATGTCGAGCCACTGGCTGGCTGGAATCTTGCCGTCACAATCGACCTGAAGACGCAGAGTGTGGTCGTAGACCCAAACGCCGATCCAGACGAGCAGGCACGGCAGCAGGCCATGTGGGACTTCATGCACGACAAGTTTGATATTCCGGGCGACTACAGCATCGAGCGTTTGTTTGCAAAGCTGGCTGGTTAGTTCATACTATACCCGACGGTGGCTACCTTGAAGTACACTAATGATGATGCAAGACGCTCATTGGAAGGACTTTGACTTTACAAATTCGCAGTTCGGCTTCAACGGGGACGGCTCGAACAGGTCTTGGGGCCAGCTGATCAAGCAGTACCCCTTCCTCGAGACGGATCTACAAATCATGCTCAGTCACTGGGCTTTAGTGCAGGAGCAAAACGGCTTGACTACTACGGGTATCAAATTTACGTTGCCGCCCCCCGAAAAGAGTGAGCACAGATCTACGTGTATACGTGACTCCCGGCCTCAGCTGACTCTCCATCCCAGTTGACCCCCTGAAGCCGACCTTCCAGCCGACAGCCATGATACATCAGGTCTATGGATACTCAAACGCAAGCAAGGGTGTGCCCAAACCAGTCATATCCTACGAGACACCAGGTGACCTGAACTCCCTATTGTACTGCGAGATGGTTTCCAACCATGATCTTCCTGCCGACAAGCAGCTCGCCTCCACTGGCAACTTCACATCGCAGGCCTCGAGCATTGGTGGGCCGCGCATCGACGGCACGTTCACCCTGAGCCACCAACTCTTCCTGCAGAGCTTTTTGCTGCCGATGCTTCAAGCCTTCAACAAGACGTCAATCATCTACCCCATGCCAGCCAGTTTCTCGTACGACGGTGGAAACAGCACCATCTACTGGAACTACGCGATCGGTAATGATCAGGTGCACCAAGCGGTGACCGATGACTTCTTCACTTTCACGCCTGTGTACAACCCAGCTACACCCTCAGATGCCACTGCATACAAGTTCACGACAAACTACACGTCCAGTCTCTCGCCACACGGGAGAAACCCTAATAATGGTGTTTACGGAAGCTTCGATGCTACGGGCACTTCGCAGGTCGACTTTAAATGGAATCCTGGTCAGGCTCGCTTTAGCCTCTCTGGATTATCTGTATACAAGTACGACTCGTATTGGGCTGACAACAATGATATGCAGCGACCGTTTGGGTGGTTGAAGTACGTGTTCCCCTAGTCTACACAGAGAATACCTTTTCAAATCCGCAGACGTATATTGTTAGGGATTCTTTAGCTAATCTTCCTCCCAGGGACACATACGAATGCTCCTGGAGTTTTGATATCAATATTGACAGCATTGATGACGGTGTGCTCCAACTGAGCGTTAACGCAGGCGTCAACAATGACTGCAGCGCCAAAGTTGCTCTCACGCGCCATGAACAACAGCAAAGCCAGACTCCGGAGGGCCAGAAAGAGGGGATTCAAAACGAGATTGTGCGTCAGATCTCGGACCATATCAAAACCCTCCAGAAGAACTTGTCCGAGAAATTCATGACGAGCGCAAAGTTTGTCTACCCAGGCAACGGCACCTTCAATTTTTCGGCCCCGTCCGTTGGAAACACAGGAGAAATCCTGGCAGTCATTGAATATAAACCGTGAGTTGCTTCCGTCTCCATAACCAGCAGAGCATAGGTCAAGTTGGAGCCGATGCTAACGTGAACTTCCCCTCCTCAGCGTTGAACCTGCCAAGATCAAGGTCCCTTCTCCCACTAGGGCTCAAATGGGTTCAATGAGGCAATTCCCCTTTGCATCTGTCCCTGTCAGCATCCCTGGAATTGCCCCAACGCCCAAGCTAGACTGGTCTTACAACAAGCCACTGAAAGGGGCACAGAAAGACATCGAGATACTTATTCAAGGAAAAAATAACAGTGCCCTAGTCGTCTCCCTCACGGATATCGCCTTTACTCTGAACTCTGAACCAAATGGTCGTGCTCTTGTAACAGGCGAGAACTTTTCTGCCTCTGATTGGGTCATTGGTTCGCCGGACGAGACCAAACCAAACGTCTTCCAGATTGTCACGGGTGATAACAGCGCCGCGGCTTTTAAGAGCGTCAAAGTCGACGTTGGTGAAGAGGCTAGTGACGGCTCGACGCCTTTGACATTTTCTGGTACTGGTTCAGCGTCTGTTGCGCCCAACAGCTCCATCACATTGGCGCTGTTCACGGGCACCGGAGTTCCAAATACCTACATTGTCTCCATTACTGAGACGTGGCCACCTGTGGATGGCAATGCAACCCGGAACCTGCCAGAGACAGTGGCGGTCATTTTGTCACCATGAGGTATTCTATCGTCTATAGGATAGCTAGTCATATTTCAACTTGGCAGCTTGTAAGCTTAGCTCCGAGCTTAGGAGTAACAGATAGCTCGAAACAAGGAATATGGCGAGGTGTAGGGGGTTATGTGGTATCTTTGTATTGCTTTCTAAGCGAGTAGTCTAAGGTAGTTGAAGCACAAATTGGCAGATGAAGCCAGAGCTAAATAAATACGAGCTGACAGGAATGGAAGTAGCGTGAGGACAAAAGTGATACGAAGTATAACATGAGTTGTTCCCTAGAAGTAAACCAGGCCGAACCTCTTCCTGCGTATTTCTTTAAGAACCGTTCACACCACACCGAATCCAATTTTTGCTCTTTCAGATCTCGGCTAGGCTTCTACCTCTAATGCAACGTGAAACCAAGTCGTATTGGTTGGATTGGTGGGTTCAGCTATCCAACAGTGCCACCTTTGCCTGCAAGACACCATCAGATGGCGTTCCCCTGTGACCCACACCACTGCAGGCGACATTATCCTGTGGCACAGCCTGCATTCTCACCGCATGTCCATCCCTAGTCTAGTCTTGCTGAGCTATTTAAGCCCTTGATCTTCTAATTTAAATACGACCCCTTGACCCTCGCTGCTCCGCTATGCTACATGGATAATCACTTCTCCTCTTCGATGCCGCAAAAGTACATGGGACTACTCTCCTGATTATCTTGACTATGTCTGCTCCACACATCCCTTCTCCAGCGGAAAGGGTGAAACCAAGCGCAGGTCCAGGGTCGGGGCCAGGCACCAGCACGCAAGCTCCGGCGCCTCATGAATCGTCTGGCGCTCAAGGGCCTCAACTGATCTCTGTGCAGAAGCCAGCGGGCGGCGGTTCTATTCAAAGTATAGATGACAAACTCTCCACGCAGCTAGCAACAGGAACCTCAACACTTACCATTCCCGTCCCTGCCACTGAAGCACGCCCTGGAGGTACACCCTCACTCGCTTTAAGCTACTCGTCCGGTAGCGGAAATGGCCCCTTTGGACTTGGCTGGTCGCTCAACCTGGGGACGATCAGTCGGCGAGTGTCAAAGGGACGACCACAGTACGAGGATGCACGTAGCAGCGATGTTTTCGTCCTGGCAGACGAGGACTTAGTCCCTACTTCGACACTGCCACAAGTTGTAGGGAACTACTGCATTCACAAATATCAACCGCGCTCTGAAGGCATGTTTGCTCGCATCGAGCGGGTAACTGATAAAGACCGTCCTGACGATGTGCACTGGCGCATCACGTCTAGAGAGAACGTACTCAGCATCTACGGACGTGACGCCGGCTCGAGGATTCAATCTGTGAGTGTAGATGGCAAGGAGACCAACCGAATCTTTTCTTGGCTGCTCTGCGAAACATATGATTTCCGTGGTAACGCCATCTCCTATGTCTATAAAACGGAAAATGATGCAGGCATCGACTCAGAGGCAGTCAACGAGCGAAACCGGACGTCCCTGTCCAGGAGCACACAGTGTTACATCAAATCCATTCGATACGGCAATGATGGGCCCATTCAACGCAGCGCGCTTCAGGAACCAACTGTTCTAGGCCGGCCATTAAGCGAGCTGCCGTCAACGGAATGGGCTTTTGAGCTTGTATTCGACTATGGAGACCATCACCCATTCGAACCGAGTCCGACTGGCGATAACCTGTGGCCTTGTAGGCAGGATCCATTCTCTTCCTACCGACAGGGCTTCGAGGTCCGTACCTATCGGTTGTGTCGTCGGATCCTCATGTTTCATCGCTTCCCAGACGAGCTCGGTGTCGAGGCTCTGCTGGTACATGCACTCGAGCTCACATACAATGAGCATCCAACAATTTCGTTCCTCACTAGCGCCACAAGCAGAGGTTATATGAGCAGAAAGACGGACGACACTCTGCCTAGTGGGGAGGGTTCGTACTTTTCACGAGCTCTGCCACCGCTGGAGTTTAAATACACCTCGGCGACCACAAGCGAGAGATTAGCGAGAAGCGTGGTGAAAGATGTAGATTCAGAAAGCCTGGAGAATGTTCCTGAAGGCGTGACTGGGGCGTACCAGTGGCTAGATCTCTACGGAGAAGGCCTCGAGGGCGTCTTTGCCGTTCAAGGTGGCGGGTGGTTCTACAAGCGCAACTTGAGCAGTACGGGCGTAGTCTCCTCCTTGGAAGATGGGACCATTAGTGAGACTGCGGCTTTGGGGCCGATGAGACTGGTCGGCCAGATTCCCAACGTGAGTGCAATTGAGAGACCACAGTTCGTCGACTTGAAGAGCGACGGAACGCTCGATGTCGCCGACATGACGGGACCCGTCAAGGGTTTCTACTCAGCTTCCCAAACAGCCCCTGGCGTTGCGCCTGGGCAATGGGATGATTTCCGGCCGTTCGAGTCATGGCCGACAGAAATCGACATTAACAACCCCGACCTGCGCTTCATTGACCTAACTGGCGATGGACTTGCCGATATTCTTGTTACGGAGGACCAGGTTCTCACATATTATCCGTCGCTTGGAGCCGATGGGTATGGCGGCCCTCGACACATCCACCGAGAGATTGACGAGGAACGCGGACCCCGCGTACTATTCTCTGACGTTGACGAGAGTGTCTATTTTGCTGATATGTCTGGTGATGGGACGTCAGACTTGTGCCGCATACGCAACGGAGAGATTTGCTACTGGCCCAATCTTGGCTACGGCATATTCGGCGCAAAGGTAACCATGTGCAACTCACCGTATTTTGACAGGCCGGAAGCATTCACACAAAGACGCGTTCTCATGTGCGATGTAGACGGTTCTGGGGCAACAGACATCATCTACCTTGGTTCAGAAGGGGTGACGCTGCATTTCAACAACTCAGGCAATGGCTGGGCTAATGCAGAGCATCTGCCATCATTGCTACCCCCGATCGACACTCTCAGCGGCATCACTGCCACCGATCTCATGGGCAACGGTACGAACTGCCTAGTTTGGTCGTCCTCGGGTGCCACAGACGCACGCACTCCCCTCCGGTACATCGACTTTAACAATGGCATCAAACCGCACCTCTTGACCAAAATCACCAATAATCTCGGCAAGGAGACAAACCTGGCGTACCTCCCCTCGACCGCCTTCTACCTCCAGGACGAACTCGTCGGTAAGCCCTGGGTCACCCGACTCCCCTTCCCCGTTCAGTGTCTCGAGCGCGTGAGGACGTATGACGCCGTCGGCCGCTCGTACCACACCAGTCGCTATGCCTATCACCATGGCTACTACGACGCACATGACCGTGAATTTCGTGGTTTCGGCATGGTTGAGCAGTGGGATACCGAGGACTTTGAGGTCGCTGAGCGCTGGAGCCCAAATGAGGCTAAGAATGTTGATCAACTGTCGTTCTCTTCGCCAGTGCTGACCAGGAGGTGGTATCATACCGGTGCATATGTGGACCACGAGCGGCTACAGAAGTTGATGGCAAGGGATTATGCGGGTGCAGATGGCCTAGCTTCCGACCAGTTCGAGCAATACTTTGCTAAGGAGGTGCTCAAAGACCTTGTCCTGGGATCCGATGATTTGAGTGCTGCCGAGGCGAGAGACGCATCCAGGGCTCTCAAGGGTTCTCTGTTGCGCGAGGAGGTGTATGCCTTGGACGATTCCGCTATCGCTCATCTTCCATATCAGATCAAAGACTATGGATTCAACGTCAATGTTATTCAACGACATGGCATCAGCGACGTCGCTATATGCCAGACGTATCCGCGAGAGCAGATTGCGTACAGTTCAGAGCGGACTCTCGACGACCAGCGGATCCAACAAGGCATCACTCTAAAGATGGGCGACTACGGCAACATCCTCCACTCGGTTCAAATATCGTACGGGCGGACAAAAGGAAAGTCACCACTGGATGGAGAGCCCAAGAAATTACAGGAGACTACGCGAATAGTGCTCGACGACATGACGTACACCAACGCAGTGGAGGATGGCCTTGAGTATCGTGCGCCGCTGCAAAGTTCTGCGACCAAATTCGAACTCTTTGGTACCGTCATCAAGGATGATCAATTGAGGTACCAGCCAGACGATTTCATTCTTGAACAGTTCAGCGAGGTGCCTTTCGAAGGTTCAATTGCCGACGGTGCCCTTTCCAAACGCGTGATGGCCAAGAACCTCACCTTATTCCGCAAGAACGATCTGACCGATCTATTGGGCCAGGATCAGCTAGAGTCCATGGCACTGGAGGGCGTAACGTATACACTTTCATTGACACCGGAACTCCTTGCAAAGTACCAGCGCGCTGGCAAAGCCTTAATCTCAGACGAAGCAGACGTCCTGGGCAAAACGTACAAATACGAAAACCTGCAAGGCGATGGAAACTGGTGGTTACCCACCGCAAAGATACACTACCATGTCGATCCAGCTGCGACACCATCCGCTGAGCTCGAATCTGCCCAAAACCACTTCTTCACACCCCTCCGAATCACTGATCCTTACGGGTGCTCAAGTTCGATTGAGCTCGACGGTCACCTCCTGACCCTCAAGAGCAACACCGATGCACTTGGTAACGTCTCTCAGTACGCGCACGACTACCGCACCCTGAAGCCGGTGCTCGAGACTGATCCAAATGGAAACCGTTCGGCTTACCAGTACGACTGTCTTGGGCGATTGATCGCCAGCGCGGTCATGGGCAAAGAGAACGAGCAAATTGGCGACTCACTAGAAGGCATCCACGCAGAGCTGGCAGACCATGAAACGGCAGACTTTGCTGCAGAACCCTTAGAACATTCCGCAGATCTGCTCAAGGGCGCCACGATCCGTTACATCTACGACCTGGAGCAGTATTCCAAAGGAAAAGGGACATCCACACCGGTATTTGCTGCAACCCTCAACAGGGTCTCACACATGCACGAAATCGCCGAGGGGTCGCAAACAAAGATCGTGGTCTCCTTCAACTACTTTGATGGTCTTGGTCGCGCCATCCAAACCAAGGTCATCGCTGAGCGTGACCCGGAGACGCCACTGACTCCCCGTTGGGTCGGCAGCGCGTGGAAAGTGCTCAACAACAAAGGCGACGCTGTGCGGGTTTTCAATCCCTTTTTTGATGACACGCATGCTTTCAAGGCCGACCATAAATCCGGTGTCAGTCCTTATTTCATGTATGACGCGCTGGGAAGGCTCGTAGCGACAGCGATGCCCAACAAATCGTGGTCTAAGGCAGTATACAGCTCATGGGAGACGAAACACTTTGACGCTAATGATACAACACTCATGGACCCAAAGCATGACACAGATGTGGGCAGCTACTTTTTGAGGCTGCCAGACAGCGAATATCTACCCACGTGGTATGATCAGAGAAGTGGTGGAGCAATGGGGACGGCAGAGAAGGAGGCAGCAGACAAGTCGGCGCTGCATAACAACACGCCCACCTCTATTACCGTGGATGCCATGGGCAATGAGTTCTTCTCGACTAAGGATAATGGCGATGACAAGTTCACCACGTACCGCCTGTTTGATGCAAAGGGTCTATCGCGAGAGACGCGAGACGCAAAGGGTCGCCTAATTGAGCGAAAACTGTATGACGTGGCTGGCAACGAGGCTCTAGAGGGGACAATGGACACGTCGAGCTTGTGGACGCTTCATGATGCCACGGGGAGCCCAGTGCTCTTGTGGGATGGCCAGGACCAGCAGTGGCGAAGGGATTATGACGCATTAGGTCGAGAGACGAAGAAATTCTTGCTCAAGGCAGAAAATAAGGAGGTTCTATTCGAGATGCGGACTTATGGGGAGAGCGAGTCAGAGCCAGAAAAGCACAATTTGAGAGGCCAGCTCTTCCGGATCTACGATCAGGCAGGGACTGAGACGAATTCCGCTTACGACTTCACAAATGCCCTAGTCACCCGGCAGAAGCAGCTAGCACTCGAGTACAGCTCAACTCTGGATTGGAATGACGCAGAACACATCGTGCTAGAAACGGACGTTCACACTGAGACGATGCACATAAATGCTCTCAGCCAGATAACGAGCTCCCAGGCTCCGGACGGAAGCATCCTGCGCTATACTTACAACGATGCTGTACTTCCGGAGACAATCGAGGCAAACGTCCGAGGCGAGAAGAGTGCAACCGGAGATCTTGTATGGGAAACATATGTTGCTGGAGTTGAGTACAACGAGCTCTCGTATGCAACGACGGTCTATTTCGGCAATGGCCATCGTTCGCTCAACAAGTTCGACACGCTTACGCTGCAATTGACAAACCGTCAGACTCTGTCAACATCAAACGGAAAGGCCGCTACAAAAGTCCAGGATCTTGAATATACGTATGATCCGGCCGGCAACATTACACTCATCCGCAATAACGCGCAGCAAGACATATTCTTTCGCAACCAAGTAGTCATCCCCGATGTCGAGTACACGTACGACGCCACATACCGTCTGATCGAATCTTCAGGCCGCGAACAGCTGAAAAAGGAAAGTGATCCGCAGAGCGGCAGTGGCCCAAATATTCCCGGCGCTTTCAAAACATTTGACGCCACATCGGACGCGCCAATGGATGGTATCGCCATGAGCCGCTACGTTGAGTCGTACAAGTATGACTCCACCAACAACATACTCTCTGTCCAACACCAGACTACCGATGATGGCGGTAGTTCCTGGACCAGAACGTACGCGTACAATGAAGCAAGCGCACTGGAACCCGCGCAAACGGGAAACCGGCTCAGCAGCACTCAGGTGGGCTCCTTGACTGACAACTACGGCTACGACGGGAAAGGCGGCGAGTTTGGATGCCTAACGTCCATGCCACACCTCGCGGACATGGGATGGAACGCGCTGCGGCAGCTTCAGACAACAAGTCGGCAGACTGTGGGAGAGGACGGTGCAACGCCGGAGCGGACTTGGTATGTCTACGATAATCATGGGACAAGGATTCGCAAAGTCATCGAGCGGCAGGCGAGCAAAAGCGCTTCTGCAACGCCGCCAAGGAAGCTTAAGGAATGGGTTTATCTGGGAGACTACGAACTTTTCCGGAAGTATACCGGTGACGGAGTAACGATAGCCTCACAGAACGAGACGCTGCATGTTCACGGATCAAACGACCGTATCGCGCTCATTGAAGATTGGACTGGTGGTGATCAGCCCGGCCGGCTCGTCCGATATCAGATCAATGACCACCTCGATGCAGTCTCCATCGAATTAGACGAGAATGGGGTCTTGGTGTCATATGAGGAATACTCTGCCTATGGCAACACCACTTTTCAGATGCAGGACTCACAGAGACCCAAGCGGTTCCGTTGGGCCAGCAAAGAGCGAGATGCAGAGAACGGGTTTTACTATTCGGAGGCGCGATATTACGCACCCTGGCTCGGCCGCTGGATTTCAGCTGATCCTGCAGGCATTGGCGACGATATGAATGTCTTTGCGTACGTGAGTTGCAAACCCACTGGGTACTCGGATACCACTGGTCTTGTCAAGGTCAAGAACAAACCGGGAGCAGTGGTCAAAAAGGCAGGTATGGGCATCATCAAGACAACCAAGAAGACGGAGAGGGAACAGAGTGAACATCGGATGGAAATCCGTTCCAAAAGGATCAAGAATATTCGAGACAGCTCGGCTGGTACGGGGCCGATTCCAGCTACAGACGCGGCGGTGGCCGCAGGCGAAACGGCAATGCGCAACCTCTTGTCTGTCACCTGGGAGCGCACGCAGTTGCACCATGTGTACCCGCAGGAGTACAGGGACGAGTTCGCCAAGATTGGCATCATGGTGGATAACTTTACGGTCTCGATCACAGATGAGGTGCATCGAATCTGCACTTTCGGCGGCGAAGCCAACGGCAGCAAGCTCGGTAAATGGAATGACCGATGGCAACAACTCTTCTTCAAGGCTCCTGGTCTGGGTTACGACGATCAGATGAAAGGCTACGATAGCCTGACGCAAGCGCAGCAACAGGCGATCCGCCAAAACTTACAGCTCCAAGCACGCACACTCTGCGGCATCATCATGGCCGAATATGGGCTCCGCCACATGCATGATGATGGCTCGACAAAGTTCCTGGACTACAATTACATACAAGGCATGAAGGAGGACTCGGAGCGGAGCCAGATCAAGTCGGCCAACCTGATACATCACGAGTCGTGGGCGACCATCTCCTCTGTGAGCTACAACGCCGCCGTCAGCGAGAACGGAAGTGCCAACGACGTATCCTCGCTGCAGTTCATGGTGACCATCAAGGACTTCGGCTCCCTCACGGGTGAGCAGAAGAAGGCGCTCAGTGTGCTATTGGGCGGTCCTGGTACACCTCCGTCGAGCGTTTCGAGTGTCGCCGTCAAGAAGAAGAAGACGAACTAGGGAAGCAATGTTAGGTCAAATGTAGCAGGTTCATCAAAGACTTTCAGGATATGGTGCGATAGGTTAAGAATGATAAATTTGACTTCTGCATTCTACACACACTTTGGAGACGTCGGTGATTGTTTTTCTAAGATCGGCGGTGGATTTAATCAACCGTCCGGAATCCTCAGCCCTCGCTCAGTGGCAGCTTAGACTAAGGCGACAGGAGCTCGGCCATGGAAACTAAAATATATTTTGGTATATTTGAGTTTCGTCTCCAAGTTTATTGAGAATGTGACCGTCCCGCTGAGGCTGCATCTAGCACTCAACTGTTGATAGCGTAGCTAAAGACTCTAGGGTAGGCCAGGTTGAAGTTGGCGGGGATATTGGCTGCGTACAGTAGGTTGAGGTAATGATGTCAGTTTTACCGTGAATAAATTGTGCGACACTAGCTGTAAGAAACATGGCAGCAAACTGACTCAGATTACTGAGAGATAGTCGCATGCAGATGGTGGCAAAGACAACAATCAGCTTCGTTTGGTAACATTTGTAGCAGGATTCCCTTTAATGACTCTCATCTAGCTTATCCCTCTCTATTTACTTATCATTTTATGATTTTATCATTCGGAACATCAAATCCAATATAGCAGCTCAAGTATAGTCAATGATAGTTTACCTACTTTGTTTACTATTCTCATTAAGACCCGACTTACTTGTCAACGCCGAAACCCCTGTCGACGTTTACCTCGGGCTGTTCTTGTTCTGTGAGAAATTGTAAATGCTTTAAGCCAGAGAAATAGGCCAAAGAACCGGAAGCCTAGAGCTATACAGAGGTCGCAAAGGCCATAGCCCACCAATAAAAGCAAGAATACTACCACGTAATGGTTAATCCTTTCTCTGTGGTAATCGTCCAAGTCTGGATCCATTGAGTGAAGGGGCCACCACCAACGAGGTACGCAGCTGCTGTAGTCTTCACGAAGTACCCAGGCGATGCGAGCATATACTAATGACAAACTGAGGAACAAAATAGCCGGGCGTGTATCAGTGACCTGAGACGTCAAGCAATATGAAGTCAACTTGACAAAGAGGACTAGTTTCAGTATTACTTTCCCCTTGATGAACCAGTCTTTTTGCATCATATATGCGACATTTTGCTGAGTCCTACTTTTGCCTCGTAACTCCTCTAGCTGTTCGCTTCGACGAGTGTGATCCTTATTGTTACCGGCGTCATCCGGTAGGTCGCTGTTGAGGTTCGAAATGTCGATGGAGGACATGGAAACATCAGAGTCGTAGTCCTTGTCCTGCCTCATCTTGACGCAGAGAGCAGTATTCTGAAGATACATGTCATTCTGTACATGAAGCTGTCAGCCGATGAGTACACTCCATCAACGCATGTAAAGAGACCGCTGAAAGCCGATGCCGATCATCAGAAGTACTATATAATTTGGATCCCAATATCAATCAAGTACTACTTACCGGGTGCTGCCTACATGCTTCCATTTGATTTAGAAGGTTACCGTACCTTGTTTGGTTGTATGATATGATGGCAAAGACCAAGGCGGCCAACGTCAGGGTAGTCATGGTAAGGTTCACTGGCTTGCGCAACGCCTTCGCCCTGTTGAGGATGGATTCGAAGGCTGAAGGGGAGAAAACAATTCCCTGAGTTGGAACTGGAATAGGCAGTGCTTCTGATGATGACGGTGGCGATGGTGGGATATCATGGTTCTCGCTACCGTTGTCGTCGGTGTCATTGCTGTGGCCACTATTTTCGTTCCCTGACCAGACGGCTAGAGGCGGCCCCCCTGGCATCTCCAAGGCCGTTGGAGTTTGGAGAGCAATGGCAAAACCTGCAACATTGCCTCTTGCTTGAGCTGTGGCTGGCCAACCGAACCCGACATTGGAAGCAACCACGGGGACAGAAGACGGTCGACTTGGCGTTGAGTTTGACCTTCTCAGTAACGGCCTCGGAGAAGGAACGGCCATTATATACCGTGTACTGGTATACTAGCTGTGGAGCGAGGTGGAGTGACTACTCAATTGTCTGCTTCTTTCATGAAAAAACATATATGTCGGTTAATAGGTTAGGCTACTGTCCCAAAAGTAGTGGCTACAGTGGCGTTGTGATTCTGACTGGCGGTCTCGAGGTTCCACTAAAGGAAGTGGGCATACACCTTGCCTCTTGGTGAACTAGGAATAGTTGATCATGAGAGAACGTCGATGGTGAAGAAAGGATCCATACAGAATGCGAAGCATGGTGCTCGGCGAGGCTGGATGCATTTTAACCACTGCCGCTGCTGCCTCGTCAGGCATAAACGAGGCTGAGAGGCAGCCGCTAAGTCTTCTGCCATTGTGCAGTCATGCTTTAGTAATCCTCCACCGACAGCAGCTTGGCCATTGCATCCTACCAGTCGGCTGCGTGTGAAGGTGTGTGTGTAAGTAAAACACCCCAGATAGGCGAAGTCAACACGACATACAACAGGCTGAGCATCACGGTTAATGCAGTTTTAACACGGATTCACCAGAGCTAGATCATAACCTCGTTAACCGATGGCGCATATTCTTTTAGGATTGTAAGATGGCCATGAAATGTTCTATTCTCTTCATATTATCGTGTCTATTGCTTCTAGGCCTTCTTGCCCTTTAGTTTGCCAATCAACGCCGCAATTTTGCCCTTGAGGCCCGAGGCCGATCCTTCATTGGCACCTACGAACCTCCGCACAAGCATATTATACAATCCCCCAAATGCTAGCGCAATGGCCGTCGAGGTGAAGATGATGACGTTATACGGCATGCTAAAGTCAGGTGTGGGCAGGTAGAGCAGCAAGCTGGTGGTGCGCAGGTTCATCTCCTTGGGCTCCAGCGTCCTGACGACGGCGGCTGCCACGTCGAAGCCGCGGTTGGCATCAGGCGGGTACTCGGTGTAGCGCAGGATGGCCTGCTCGAAGTCGTACGTGAGGAAGACGGTGCAGTGCGGGGGGATGCGCATGAGGAGCTCCAGCTGGGTTCCGCGGGTGCGGTCGAGGGCGGGGCGGTAGTAGATCTCCTTGATGAGGTCCGTCGAGTTGTCCGCCGAGGTCGAGCTGGAGATGCGGGCGGTGAGTGAGTGCAGGTAGATGCGCATGAACCACGGCAGAGACTCCATGTAGACAAACTCGACGTCTGTGTCGCTGGGGTTGCTGAGAATGGCCTGGACACCGCCGTGCTGCTGGCCGTGGCCCGTGAAACTACGCTCGGCGTAGAGCAGCGGGGTCTCCGGCTCGACGAGCAGCTGGGAATCGTCATGCTCGGGCTTGGTGAGAACCAGGTTGAACTCGGCATCGGCATCAATGCGGTAGCATCGCGAACTGCCGTCCTGGTCCTTGATCTCGTGGGCGCCCTGGCTCGAGAAGACGTCGCGCGTGCCAGGGACCTGCACGCAGACGGGGGGAACGTCGGGGTTGGTCAGGGGACACGTTCCCTTCATGGGGCGGCCAAAGATCTGGGATAGGGTCCAGTCCTGGCCGTCGAGGTGGTCGGCAGGGAAGCAGGTGTCTTTGGAGTGATATGACTTTGTCGTATCGCAGAGGAGGTCCTGGCCTGGTGGGGGTCTCGGGATGGGGTTGTCTGAAACACATGTCAGCGGTTGCAGCATCACATAGAACTAGGTCAAAGCATACCTCGAGGTCGCTTGGAGCGGTTCACATCGAGGACCATATCAACAGTCTCCTCCATCTCCAGAACGCAATGGCCCTCGGCGTCACACTTGGGGCGCACGTCGATGGCCATGCTCTGGTAGGAGGCGTCAAACAACTTGTGTCCGTCCAGCAAACTAGCAATGCCGGCCTTGCCCTTGCACGGGAGCAATTTCAAAAAGGGTGTTAAGTTCTCCGTGCAGACAACTTCGTGGGGTAGGACTCCGTGGAGTAATCGGGTGTTAACGAGGGTGGTGTTCGGGGTGGTCGCCCTCGGGCTGGAACGACATGACGGGTCGGATGGTCCTCGTCTCGTCGATGAAGTTGAGACTGGCGCAGAACAGACCAGAGAGGGCGTTCGTAAGCGTCAACCACTTCTCATCGGCCTCCTCGTCGGTCTCGGCATCCAGCCACGCCCACAGCTCAACGCCGGTGCCGCCTTCGCGCGTGCCATCCCACGGCCGAGCTCCCCAGCGCTCGGCGTCCCAGCGACCGAGGGTGAAGCGCAGGTGCAGCTCGCGGGTGCCTGCATATTGTAGAATCTGGCCGAGAGAGCGCGGGAACAGGCGGAAGTTATGCGCCTCGAAGTCTTCGATGGAGGTGCTGGTGCGGAAGTTGAAGCTGGCGAGGAGGGCGGATAGGGGCAACGGACGCAGCGTCAGCTGCTCGTGATAGTCGGAGTCGGAGTCGGAAGCGGCGGCGAGACCAAGCCCGTGGGCAATGGCCAGCAGGAGGATCGCCAAGAACCGGCGCATCGTGGCGGCGGAGCAGAAAGCGGCTGGGAGGTGGTTTGTGAGATCCGGCTCGACTTCACATCTCACCAAGACCGTGCCGGAGATCGTCTTGGGGAAGCTATACTAGCACGATCTGTCTACAGTGTACGTACCCTGCATGGCGGATCGGGGGCGTGGAGCGCGAAGCTCGGGGCGGTGGGCGGCGGCAGAAATATGTCCGATGCTTCGCGACAGCGGCCGACAATCCTCCACATGCCGCCGGCCGAGTCTCGAATTCAAGCCCCGCCAGCCTCGATCCCTTCACATTGACCGCCGCCGCCCGCCGACGACACTCGCAGATACTCCAAGATGGCCGCCGAACAGAGGAAGCTGCTCGAGCAGCTCATGGGCGCCTCGGCGTCGTCGCGCGCCGCCCAGCTCTCCGTGACGGACCCCAAGGTCTGCCGGTCGTACCTCGCAGGCACCTGTCCGCACGACCTCTTCACCAACACCAAGCAGGACATCGGCCCGTGTCCCAAGGTGCACTCCGAGGGCATCAAGTCCGAGTACGAGGCGCTGGGCGACCGCGAGAAGCAGAAGTACGGCTTCGAGTACGACTACATGCGCGACCTGCAAAAGTACATTGACGAGTGCAACCGCCGCATCGACGCTGCGCAGAGGAGGCTGGAGAAGACGCCTGACGAGATCCGCCAAACCAATGTTCTGGTACGAACCCTATCCTTTTCCAATCTTGCATTTCCACATAACTAACAATGCGCAGCTCAAGGGCATCTCCGAACTCTCCTCGTCCATCAACAACGGCCTCCTCGAAGTCGAGATCCTCGGCTCCATGTCCGAGGTCTCGCGCGCCCAGGATGAGCTCTTCCGCGTGCGCCAGGCCTCGCAGGCCAAGCTCGACCGCGAGAAGGAGCTCAAGGCCCTCTCCGACACGTCGGGCCCCTCGGGCCACCAGAAGCTGCAGGTCTGCGACGTCTGCGGCGCCTACCTCAGCCG
>JAANBB010000128.1:0-91915 GCA_014621425.1 Cylindrodendrum hubeiense
CGAGAGACACGAGCGGGAGCCCATGGGCGCGGGCAGGGGCGCTGGCGGGCGGCTTCGAGGCGGGCGGAACCTGAGAGAGGGCGGGTTGGCCATGCCATATCATGACCCCCAAGACGGCGATGTTTTGGGCGGGCACTAGGAAGACCGAGACTGTCGAAAGCACGGTATAACGGGGAGCGAAGGGAGTTGGGAGGGGGCTTCACCAGATTTTCAAGCAGGGTGAGTGACGACGACGCTCTGGGAGGAGACCAGGCAGACTCGCCTGACAACCTGACGACGACCCCTCCGAAGCGCAAGCAACCGCGGTAGCCTGATCAGGACCAAGAGCGCCCGGAGCCTGGCAGCGCTCAGTGGTGGGCTGCGGGAGCCCTGAGAGTGGCCAGCGCGGGTCATCATCCTTGGGACCATTTTCCCTCGCCGCCTGTGGATGCTGATTGGCGGCGACCGGTCGATGAAGAGGGGGCGAAATTGGCACCCGCCACGAGTCGGCCTTGTGGGTGACTTGGGGCGACTTGGTGTGAGCCACGCCGCCCACGCGACACGGCGACCGAGGCACCCGGCCTGTATCGTCGTACTGTCCCTCGTTAGTCTCTCCTCGTACTGTGGCTCTGTGGGGTGCAACCGGAGGGAGCAGAGCTCCGTCTGCGACGGCTATTGGTCGCTGTGGCAGGGAAAGCTTTCTGTCTTCTGTGCATTGTTGTTTTGGACCAACCAGCTGAATTCCCCCCTACAGCAGCACAGTGCCTCCGCGCCAGTAGGAAGCTTCCATCTCGGTTTCAGCAGGGCCGGAAGCTGCAGCAGCTGGTGCGTGGTGGATGGGGGTCGCGTCATTACGACAGCGCAGTGGGGAGTCCATGAGCAAATCGTGCCGTGGGTTGGTGAGTCGAGGTACTGTACCTGGATCAGAGACGGGATAGGTGGGTTAAGAATGGAACCTTGTCACTGTACTTGATGCCGGGCACTCCCATCCCCGTCCAAGCCTACACCTGTCTCTTGTTGGACGCGTCGCACTACGTAGCATGTTACTTGTACATTGCAAGTCCGTTCGATGTTTGACCACAGGTAGCTCCAGGAGCGGGCCCCGGTACTCCAAGTGCCATGTCGCGCTGCACATCGCCGTTCAATTTCAAAGTAACGGCACCTCGTTGTTGTGGTTTCGTTTGGCGATGCGGCCATATTCGCACTGCCCCCATCCGTACAGAAACCCAGCCCAGTCCGACGCCGCGACCAGGGAGGTAATCTGCATGGCGCTGCACCTGGCTTATGGCCCTTCCTTTGTGTACAAAGGAACTTACTCGCTGGCACTTTGAAACCCGGACTACAAGACAAGGCTGTCTGGGTATGATCCGTGCAACCTCGTCTCTCCGCCCCCCCGTGACCGCGGAAGTCCATTCCCACCCCTCCCTTCCGGAGAGGCCGCATTACATACATAGCACGAGCATGCCTCCGAAAGAAAGAGGATTCAGTCGTCAACCAGCCTGGATAAACCTTAGCTTCACACCACCAGCCAGCCAAGCTTGGTGGTCAATAAGGGTGGTGTTCAATGGCGCCAGGAGCGGGGAGGCCCATCGGCCAAAACGCGTACAGTGCGAGACTCGGCAGATTCGCTCTCGCTCCTCTGCGCTCTCCTGCCGGCTCCATGCGCGGCCTGGGCAATCCCTGCGGATACACGGCTTGTGATTGCTGAGGCCAGCATGGCAAATGCGCAAGATGTGGCTGCTGTGCCTGCAATTCCCATCCCACTTGAAATGACCCATCCAATCACGTTCCGAGCGCACGCGGCCGGCTCTTGGCTGCAAAGGCCCCTACTGCTTAGCTTCCAAAATGAGCGCGTCTCACCATCCCAGAGCGGGCCTCGTACCTCCAGCTGGCTTGTCATGGGCCCCCCTGGCAATAGCTGCTATGCTAAAAAGATTTCGCGCCACGGCAGTCCATGTTAGCTTAGTTCGAATTGCCTCCGTGAATTGCTCCAGGGCTCCCTATTCGACGTCTCATATGCGATATGCGGTTCGTAGTGCCGGGGTTCCTGGGCATCGAGCGACCCGTCTCAGAGATCCGATCCTTCTTCATGGCCACCGACGAGCAGTAGTCCACAATGAAAGAGGTTATAAATCAAAAATTGCACGACCCATGGCCCCGAAGGACAATGGAGCGAGGAACGACACCACGATGTGCAATGCAGGCCTTCCACGCTGAACTCCCTCATTCGTGATCGAGGGCAAAGTTCTTCGCAAGGTAAGTATGAAGAAGAAAAGAAGAAAATCAGAAAAAAGCGGCGGGCGAGGTGATGCTTTATAGCGTAGCATGTCCGCTTGGCCCGTGCGTTGCATTTCCCGTTCATGTTGTGGTGGAGGCAGGAGGCTGGGGCAGGTGGCAGGTGCCTGATGAAATGTTCTAGCCGCTTTCGGTCCCCTCCAGCAACACTGAACAAGCCCAAGAGCAGGAGTCTCAGTATACAAAGCATCGAGTTGTTAGGAAATTCCCGTGAAAATACAAGCATGACTTTGGCACCAGGTATGCAGATGGTAAAGGTGGGCGAAATAATATGGAGGCACGCCAAATCTGTCCCAGCCACGAACCTGCCTGTCAATCTCGCTCAGTGAAGCTGTTGCTACGAGGTGTCTTGCAACAAGCTCGACAGCATGAACCAAGTACATGTATCACGAGTTATTACATGGCTACTTATCCGAATCTCCTCTTGACCTGATAAACCATTCGCCCGAACGAAAGAGCTTGCTGGATTTGTCATTGACTGACACCGGTGCTAATGACGGCTACATGAACTATCAAACTGGGATCAAATGACTTCAGTCCTTGTCATCTTTGTAAAGGACCGGGTCCAATACCCGCGATGCATCATTCAATACCGAAGTGAAATAATGGAGGCGTGCATGGAGGCCATCACCCAGTTAGCTGATGGCTTTCCACGAAACTTGAGCCGTAAATGCGAGGTAGCGTATGAGGGCGAACAGGAAGAACAACCACATCGCGACATTGTCTAAGGAAGTCCATCAGATACCACATCTAGTCAGTGTTATGATAGGTCGACACCAGGTAGAGGAAGAGGTAAGTCCTTGCGCTCTCTCAATCTGGCACTCTATTTGACCAACGAGTCGCGCGCATGTCGTGACTAGCAGCACAGTAAGTGCTCATTGTGTCTAATATCTAAATTGGGTAGCTAGTCTTTGTGCGAGGTCCCAAATCTTCAGATTGACGTGCTCCAGCAACGTCCGCTTCCAACGTATGGCATCAGGGACGACGTTCTTGCGGTGCAATAACTGATTGGTATTAATAATATCATTTGAGAGAGCGAAACTGCCCCGTAAGCCCTTTCAGCCATTCAGTGCCTGAGTACTAACACTGGCAACGTCTGTTGGAAGATATTGACAAGGTATTTATTAGTGAATTAGATTACAAGGGCACGGCTGTCACTGATGTCACACTGATGGTGTCAATTCCTCCGGCTATTTCTCTGTACGAAAGCATACTCTGGTCATGTTTATAATGTCGGGTTGAGAGCTGCCATATATGCACTGGGGGAGATCATCTACCGGAACTGACACAATGGCAAAATAGGGTGAGAGCGAGTGAATGTCTCGCAATGTAAGTTCCCTCTGTCACATTATAAACATTTCACCAAATTAGAACCTTGGCGCCAACCTTCAAACTGCAGGTTGAGGACTTACTTCATCTCTCCAACTCGTACTTGGCACATCAGTCATTAATCTAGAGAGTTGTAACATTCATGTCAGGTCATTATTCGTTACTTGGATTCAACCCATTCATACACTTGCAAATTCCGGTTTATGATGAACGGTGTTTCCAATGTAGTTAACTAGGCGCACTTTATACCTACTGTCCGACTGCTCAAACGTTGTCGCAGCGCACCGTGTTCATGCAACTACGCTTCGATCAATACAATCAGAAAGCAGAAGAGCCAATCCATGGCTTCTCGAATACCAGTCTCACTTACGGTAAGGGCCATATTCTTTGGCGTACAAGCTACACGTTGTGAATCGCGTCCAAACCTAAGCTTACCAAGGAAATCCCATATTGAGATGTCAGACCAAGAGCACCGCAAAGCCGCGGCCTACCTCTCTCGGAATAGTAGCAGATTCGTGAGAGAGTATCCTCCACCGCCCAATACATCAAAGAGGGTCCTAGTCTGGATGCCGAGGAACCCGTGGCTGGGATGGACGCGGAGGCTGAAGCGGAGGCGGAGGCGACGACGACAGAAACGGAGGTGGACGCAATCTAACCCTATCACATCATAATGCGACTTTTACATAGAAAGGTCCAAGTTGGGTTCAAACCTGTAATGATGGTAGATCAACGAAGATCCCCTCTATCATCGCAATCGCCACAATATTTTACCCACTTATCCAGGAGTCTCTTTGGAGGTGTCTTCATTAAGACCCGAATCTTCGTAGCTCAAATCCAAAGACAGCCATTCGATGACCAAAGACATATGTTACATAGCGACATAGTGGTGATACTAGCAATGATGTCTACGAAATGAACGAGACAATGTTCAAGGGATAACGGTGCATAATAGTTCACCGATCTAGTAGGCCCAGTCACGGTGGAAATCTCAGTATGATCAAAAACAAACAACAAATCAATGTGATGCAAAATCATTGCCGCCCAGGAGTGAAGTCGGAGAAAGTGACTAATCGCTTGGGAGTTAGATCACTCATATCGGGAGTGTGCGATTTCTGAGTGAGGACGATCTAATCGACACAGGCTGTATGTTGTTCTGCAATGGAACTCGCTGTTTCCCGGATGACAGCCGGCGTCATATCTCGCTTTCATTGTTTGTGAACAGTTTGATGCCACGGTCATAATCTGATTAAAGATGGATTAACGGCGGTCCACCCGTGCAAGCCGGCTTCATCAATTCGATCCATACTGTGGAGGCGCAAGAGCCACAGCAGGGGTTCATTGAGCGGAATACCTGCTAACAGATAAGGGAGCGGCCGGTTTTGGAGCGCCCACGTCAGCGCAGGCATTTGACCTTGGCGCATGCACTCATTCCAAGACGCAAGCAGTATCAGGCGCTTCGGCTTCCAACGACAATCCCGTGTGAGACAATGAAATCGAGACATGTCATGCCAGGACGGTCGGGACAGTGAATCTCCCAAAGCCGAAGGCCCAGAATCCAACTGAGATCAACGCGTCAAGGATCCCAAGCAACGAGGCCCTTCGCGTGGCCAGAGGAACCCGAATGGGCGTCATCGCTTGGCCGTTCGCGTGCGCCACAGCATGGTTGTCCGAGGCCGGCGGGGGCTGGGAAGCAGGTACGTGCCCCGGACTTTCTGCCCGCTCTACTGCGGGTTTTTGCCTGTGGGCCAAGGCGGTGAGGCATCAACAGTTCCCCAGCCGCCCCTCTAAGTCCAATCAGGGTGGAGCGCTGGTCCCATGACGCATTCAACACCAAGCCACTCGCCATCGTCTCGCCCTGATAACGTCCGTCATCCTCACCTCGCCCCAACAGCATTCATCCCATCGACTCTTCTCTTCAAACGAACCAACCCCATCTCGATTTGACCATTCCAACCATTCCACGATGAGGTTTTCCACTGTCGCGGCCTGCCTGTCCGTCTGCCTGGCGCCAGCCGCAGCCATGAGCATCTTCAATGGCAAGGCGCCCGATGTCGCCGTCAACGAAGACCTCAAGATCCCTGGCGACTCGCCTCTGGAGCTGTGCCCTGGAGACCACACTGCGGACCTCATCACGATTGACCGTGTCGACCTGCTGCCCAACCCACCGCAAGCGTAAGCCTACCCCGCTTCCCAATAATTGGCGCTGAAACAGGGAACTGATTTGACGATAGTGGCAAGGACCTGGTCATCAAGGCCAAGGGAACCGTGAAGCAGAGGATCGAAGAGGGAGCTTACGTCCTATTAACCGTCAAGTACGGTCTCATCCGCCTTATCAGCACCAAGGCCGATCTCTGCGAGCAGATCGGAAACGTCGATCTCGAGTGCCCCGTTGAGGCCGGCGACCTGGAAATCATCAAGACCGTTGAGCTCCCTAATGAAATCCCCCCTGTATGTTCTTCTATCACCTCTCATTTTGGACGCAGTCTAACACATTTCAAGGGCAAATACTCCGTCCTGGCCGACGTCTTCAGTGCGGAGGATGTTCAAATCACCTGCCTGTCGGCTAATGTCGTCTTCTCCAGGAGCAGCAGCTTCTTCGGTAGCGACCTGTAATGGACGACTATGCCGTTCGTATATTTGACATCGTACATTTCGGAATTGTTGTTCTGGTTTGGGGTTTCTTCGTTATGGGATTATCATTAGGAGTGGATCAGTTTGGCGATTATCGCGCTTCCATTTAGCATATTTCACCGGCTTTAGAATCAACTTGGCATAGCCGAAGGAGGGGATCAGTGGATTGTGTAAACCCATAGCATTAAGCATGCAATTATGCCTCAACATCAAATTGAAGTACAAGAGCTGCAATCTCGCCCTGCGATTCCATGCCTATCAACCCTAGCAGCCACTTCATCCCACCATGACCCTCGTGAAGTTCCCGCTCTTCTGATATCTACGCCCCCTACTCTCCGAATAGTCGTCGCACTCGTCGCAAAACACTGTCCTTCTCAGGGTCGTAAGGGTGGTCCTTGCTGGGAATCTCCAAGACAGTAGGGAAGGCTGCGGTATAGGAGTCGATTCGGTGTCGGATTCGATCGGCGACCTGTCAACACATCAGCTGTCTGTACCACTGTCACAGATAAGTGTTTCAACTAACGTGCTGGTTGATTAGCACGATGCCAATGTCTTTTCGTTCCTCGGTGAAGCTTTCAAAGGCAGACTCGATGGCGGCGTTGTCCGTCTTGTTGTCGACAACGAGGAAGTTCTTCTGCGCATCCGCACCCGTGGTGACATGCTGTGCACTGGGTTAGACTCCCATCGTGATAAATTCCAAAATCAGACAGCTACTCACGCCGATGCCCGCGAGAAGCAGTCCGGTTACCGAGTCCTAGATACAGCCTACGTCAGCGGGACTGGCGCCCATGGGAATGCAGCCGCGTAGCAATCCTCACCTCGTCGCCGATGACGGCGAGGAACTGTCGGTCTTTGAAGTCCGCGTGCGAAGCCATCTCAACGATTGAGAGCGGGATCGGGGGGCCTCTGGGTGTATGTGAATCCCTTGATGGAGGTGGAAGCTAGAGGGAGGATCACAGGCGGGAGACGGGGGACGCCTGAGGCTCAGCGCCGCCAGTTGGTGAAGCTCTGACCACCGCCCCGCGCCGTCCGCCTAGTGCCCCTGTAGTTGCTGGTCAAGCCTGCCCTCACCAAACATTTCAAAGTAAACAACAACTGGCCCAAGTGCCGTCGTCTTCTCCTTTTCTCTCCCTCTCGAGGCCTATTGCGCTGTATCTAGTTGCGCGACCACCGAAATACTACCTTACCAGTGCCACAATCGATTTCCGTCAACATGCCGCGGTTGGTTCGGCGGCAGCCGCTCTCTGAGCGCATCATGTCTGCCTTGAACCCGATGGACTTCCTGCTGTGGCTGTCGGAGGAGCTCGAGACGAGGGATTGGGATTCGACTTCGGCAGGGACACAGCTCGGCCTGGGATTCAATTTTGTCTTCTTGATTGCCCGCGCAAACTCGGCATCCTCTTCGTCGAGCGACGACGTCTTCAGCGACGACAACGGTTCAGGATGGTTCTCGTTCTTTGTAAGTGCTTCTTTGTCTATTCACGCCGGCCTCACCACTCACGACATGTGTGCTAGGTGTATCCTCTCCTTTGGATCCTCATCACATTTTCGATTACGAACGCCTACTACACGATTACCCGAACCCGCAAATACCGACTTTTCGAGGCCAATGTGGATGTCCAGCCCTCAACCCCATCTGCACGACGTGTGAAGGTGGATCAGTCTAATTCGTCCCCCTCGACACCCCTCCGATTCCTCGCGAAAATCATCGCCCCGGACACTCCGGAGTCTCGAGCCCACCCTGATAAGGCGTCTGATGTGTGGGAACTGTCGGTCTGGGATCCCCTCCCGGTTTCGTTGCGGCTCTTCTGCCTGTTCGGCCCTGGCCATGTCTTGGTGTACATGCTCTTCTTGCCCCTCGCTCCTTTGGACCCTCGCCCGAGCCTGACTGTTTTCAACACTCTCATTCTGCAGGCCATTATATCTGGCCAACTTCTCTTCTTCTGCTCTCGATTCACCCAACAAGCTAAGGACACGGCAATTATTCAGAAGGAGGTGCTGAACGAGTACGACACCAAATTTGTTCGCCCTCAGCTGCATCCCGTTGTTAGGGATGTTGGCACCCAGTTCTCCGAGGACCAACCTCGTGAACTCCGAGAATTTGTTCAGACTGGCACTCCAACAACTCAGATCCGCCGAGGCTTTCATGCCCACGTCAACCCTTACGCGCAGCCTACCAAAATCTCAGAAGAGCGGGCATCTACACCGACCAACGTCCTGAAGCCACAGATGTTTACGCCCCCAACAGCGTCACGCCGATCTGAACTATTCAAGTCGGCCGTCAGTCAGCGGAGCTCTGTACCTCGGCATAGCTTGCCGGCGAGCTATGTTTCCACTGGAACCCCTAACGCTGGAACCTCGTCAGCGGTGCCGAGCATGAACTTTGGTGGTAGCATGGGAATCCACACCCACAACCGATCACCCCTAAAGAAGGCTACAAGCTTGAATGAACTCACCGCCCAAGAAACCCAGTCCCCGCGGAACTCGCGGGAGATGGCGGCGTTTGAACAGAGGAATCGAGGACAAGGGACACCTTCGAGGAACATGGATAGCAGGAGACTGCACGGATCAAGCTTGGGCGGAACCAGCAATCCATTTGCTGGTCTGGGTAGAAACCAGACACCACAGGAGAACCCCCCACCCAGGTGGTAGCTGTATATTTTCCCTTTGTTGTAATACACGCCTGATTTTGTAAATACTATCAGATATCTCTCTCCACGGACATTCGCGGCTGTTACGATCGCAAATACGGTTGGCGTTCTACGGGTTGGTTCTAACTATTATAATGCAATATCAATCCCATTGCACTTGTCTTTTTATTTTATACACTATTCGAGATGAAATAGCATGATTTAGCTTTCTTTCCAATCTCTCCTTGAATGCCTGCGCCTTCCTCACTCATAACGAAGAAATACTAGATTGGTATCTTTAGGAAGGAACTAGGTCGGCGCAGTTGCAGTGCAGACCGGATTGCCAACTGTTCTCCTTCTGGTTCCGTCTTTGTCATTTTGCCTTGCCCGACATCCTAACAGGTCTACCAACTAGTCATTTTGACAACTCCCTCGCTGTCAAGCTTCCTAAGGCTTTGGTTCAGTACTCAAAACCGAGGATCGCTATTCTGCCAGTCAATATTCGTTAATCATTCTATTTTACACTCACTCCGTTTGGCTCTACCATGCCTTCCGGCAGCCCACCCTTCCAGCCTAATGATGGCGAAACACTCGTCAAGATGCTGCGCCAGCCACGTCGCACCCAACGAACTGTCAGCGCACCAGTAGAAACCCGACAGACAGCTTCCTTGGGCGGTTGGGTTAAAAATATGCTCCCAAGTTACCGCCCTGAGCGAGGAGGGACAGTTCGAGAGCGGGGCTTCTGGGAACAGTTGGACTTGAGAAACAGAGGGGATATCCGACAACCTCGACGTCATGCCAATAGCAGTCACCGAAGGCATCAGAGCGGGACCGTGGATTCTAATTGCCTTGATGAATGGAACATTCCCCAAGACTTGCGCAAGACTAGCCCAGAGCGAAACACTTCTCGGTCACGGCCCCGAGCTGTCTCTGCAGGCATAACTTCTTCACTCGACTTTGAAGCTCCCCGGAACCGGAGCTGGGCTCCGCGGGATGACAAAAACTGGCAGATCGTCCCATCGTTCCGCAAGAGGCAGGCTGACAAAAACAAAGACACCGAATACGATTGCCCTTCTACAGTAGCCGCTATAGAGGATGACGCCTTTCCCTCCCTTACACAACCACCCTCGCTTCCTGGGCCGTTACTAGAAGCAAAGAGAGAGGCCCACAAACAAAGGCGGAGTCTCAAGCAGAGTGGCGACTATCTCGGTGTTCAGGGTTTCAATCCTCAAACTGGTGTCCCGGACATTATCACCCCTTCTGACAGCGAACAAAGTGCCGTCAGCCAAGAAACAGACCAGAAGCTCGCCGCCCTCAAAAGCTTGTCCAAAAATGCACCATCAGAGACGACGAGATCAAGAATTGAAAGGGAAATTAGGAAGACCTTGCTGAAGAAAGAAGGCGAAAGGGTCCATCGGCGAGAACAAGCAAAGGTGGCACTTCACTTAGGCAACAGCAGTTTTAGGTGGCGGAGGCAATCGAAGCAGTGGTCATCTGCACAAGAGCCAAACTTGAGCCCTATTGCACAGTCCCATCGGAGTTTCTCACCGCCTTCAAGTCAGTTTTGTGCCAGTATTCCTCCTACATCTTCATGCTAACATGCCTCGCAACACAGGACCCCAGTCACCTCCAAATACTGCCAGCACTCACCAAGGAGGATTGATAGATCCAGGTCCTCCCAAAAGTGAACCTGAGACGAGAAATTCTATGAACCCTATAACTGTACATGGAGAGCTCTACAGAGACGCGTCGGGCTCCTCCGGAACGGTGGTACAAACACCACACAGACAAAGCCAAGCCAACATGTCCCCTGCTGCACTGGAGCTTTTCGAGAATGGCATAAGATTTGACAATCTGGATGAACTGGATAGCAACAGGCAACACGGTATTTTGTTTTCGACACCTGAACCGCCTTTAGACCTCCTGAATAAGGCTAAAAGCAGCAAGACTGGTGCGTGTTTGGCCCGCCAGCAGGAATCACCTGACCTACCAACTGTCAACGTGACAACTCCCGACAATTCCAGCATTGCTCTTGACAGCACCCAAGCCAAAAAGACCAGTTCTTTTTTAGGCATGCAGGCCCGGAACAAACCAAGGCCGGGCGAAATCAAAGAGAATCTGAAAGGTCAATCGACAACGAGCAGCGCATCACTTCCCAGCCTCTCAGCCCTAATAAAGTCGTCACCACTAAATCACAACTTCAACCTGGAATCCTCAGTAAAAGCAGGCTTCTTTCCTCTGGAGAATACCAGGAACCCCAGAAGCTTCCTGCACGAATCGATGACTGTTCACCCGAAATTCGATACACCCCAGACACTCCCTGGGTCCAGGACCCAACATTTCCTCCCGGAAAGCTCATCAACAGCAATCGTGAGATCCCCAGTACTCCAGAGAAGTCCAGTATCAGGTGGCTAGAGCCCCCCTTTCACGGTACTTCAGAAAAGAAGATTGGCTCAAGGGGCTCAGGAGGATCAGCACCCCAACGGCACTCGTACAACATTAGAAGTTCAACATCTCAGCGGGGACGGACAGATGAAGAATAGGGACATCATCGAAACCTCGAGGTTAACACAGCTAGTCAAAGATCTGAAGTTGAGCCTCGACGACATTCCCCTGACCGAAGAGGAAATCCAAGACGACTTGCAGAGGGTAAGGAGGACCTTAGCGTCGGTGGATCAACCAATTTTGACAACGGTGAAGAGCAGGAGCCAAACGTGGGCTCAGGGCACGATTCGAGACATGGCAAGCAAGTGCAACGAGGTCGTGGGGGTATCAGCCTCCACACCCATCATCACCACTACTGGCTACGGCCTACCAATGTCAATATCCAGCCATTCACCGGGCCAGGCCAGTGTAACAGGCTATCAACGCAGGCGCAAACTGAGTCGGGTGATCTACAACCTGCCAGACTTGAGCCCGATGACGGACAGCTCAGGGAGCTCCCAGACGAGTCCGACTCCGAATACATCGCTGAACTCGGAGCCCCGGATCGAGACACCAGCGACAGATACTACATTGGTGAGACACCTGGAGCTGGCCAAACAACGAACCGAGACGCTTGCTTCGAAAGGCTCAGGAGATCCGAAGTTGGTGGCGGCCGTTTCCCACCCTCAGTGCAGCATGTCACACACGTCCATGTATACAACTCGCCAAGAAGAGCCAGGAAAGAACTTGCAAGACCGAAACAAGGCAGAAGTTGCCAAGAGGGGAATCATTGGACTGGCCTGCCGTCGTCACGATATTCCCAGCACCGTGTCGAACGAGATGGACGAGACACAGAAGCCGTTGTTGGAGGCCAGGGCCGAGACAACGAACCTTCTGGTTCGCATTCCGGGCAGCTATCCAGATCATCTGCTCGCCGACGTCGACGCCGACGCCGACATCGCAGATCATTCCAGCGGGGAGCATCATGAGAGAGAGGGAGAGGGCAAAACTGGAACTTTATGGGACGCCACAAGTGAAGTCCTGTGTAGGACAAAGAATTGTGTGGTATTTTTGGTTGTCGTGTGTTGGCAGATGATTAGCCCGGTCTTTGATTCCAGATCAGAGTGGTGGGAGAGGAATGCTCGACATGAGACGACCTGCTGGGATTGCGTCTGCGTAGCCTTGGCAGTCCCGGTGACGGTGCTATTAGTGTCGGGGGGTTGTGGGCATTAAGGCTGGCAGCAATTGCGGGAGAGTGCGTTAGACAGGGTCTAGTGATTGCAGGGGAAGAGCTGATGGTGGCATTTGGTGGGTGAGGGCCGGAAGATGGGATCGGCGGCCGGACGGAGAGAGAAAGAGAGCGACGGAGAGCCCCGGTCCCCGGTCCCGGGGGCTAGAGGCGGTGGTGGCGGGTCGATGGGTCGATGGGCCACAGTGGCATATTACGTACCGAAGGTGAAGAAGAAAGGGTCCTGCTTCGGACTATGCGTGTCTTGACCCGGGACAAAGCGACGCACAGGCGTTGCATGGTTGGTTGGTGGCCTAGTTGGTTGGACTGGGGCGGTCCAGACGGGAGGCCTTCGCCGACCAACGAGTGGGAACGCGGAGTGTGAGTGAGTGAGGACAAATAGCGTACTACGTAGTTGTCTGTTGTGGATTTGGGGTGATGAATGCGAGGTTTTCACTGTTAGGGTAGCAATAGCAGCATGGATCACAGCATGGATCGCGGAGGACAGGCTACGCCCCACAGTGCACAGTGATGGGATGCGACTGATAAGTGAGGGCGTCAAGAATGTGAGGCATTATGCAGGACGCAGGGAGCAGGGAGCAGGAGGCAGGAGGCGGGAGGCAGGAGGCAGGCGGCAGGAAGCAGATAGCCGGGCCGTGATGGGCCGTGATGGCATTTCAATGCTGGCGCCGCCGTGTTGGCGGGCGCAGCTGCGACAGGTGTTTCCGAGCAACCTTGGTTATTGGGTCAGTAATTACCCTATGCACCCAGAACGGGCCGGACGACGTCCGACTGTGGAACGCACCTGTGGAAAGTACCTGTAAAAAGTACCAGTGGAAAGTACCTGTGCAACGCACGTACCTGTGAAAGTACCTGCCGCATCGATTCTCCGCATGGCGGGCTCGCAGAGTGACGGAAAGAACGAGGACCGGTACGTACCGAGTACCTGGGAACCCACCGCAAGTTGGCTGAGGGCGGCTGCCATTCTGATGACCTCGCATGGCATCGGAGGGCGGCTTGGGGCTGCTTGGGGCTGCTTGGAGGCGATCGGCCAGGCAGGATCGAGCAGGGGCCAATGGCGACCCTGCATTTAACAATCAGTGCAGGAGCGGCGAGTGGGTCTACCCCGCGCTGGCCTCTGGCGGCGCTCGGAATGCTGACGGCATCTCCGATCATCGGACCAGAGGGCCATGAAGCTTGACTTTGGGGGGCACCGAAATTTTGTTGATAAATCCAGGGGCCGGACTGGGACTTTTTTCACAGCTTTTGCCTCTCATCTCGTTTCCTTTCCAATCCCCGTATAATCCAATTTTTCCCTTGGGTGGATCGTCTTTCAAAGGGCCCGGAGCGTGATTCAATTCTCCCCCATTCCATTCCTCCGTCTTCTCCTCTACTCTACACTACACTACTCTACTCTACCTCTGCTCTACTCTCCCCTACTCTGCCTTTCCTCCCTTCAACAACCACCCCGCCACTTCTACTACATTCTCCAATCGCCACCCCACCCGGTCGTCATACTTTGACTGTCCTCCCCCCCGTTCCCTGGATTCCCCAATCCTCCCCTCTACACAAAGTTTGCCGCACACGGCTCGCTTGAGTGTCACCATGCCTGCTCCCGTAGGTAACCCGCAGACCCTTTACGACAAGGTTCTGTCGGCACACATCGTCGACGAGAAGCTCGATGGCACACTCCTCCTGTACATTGGTGTGTAACCACTTGGATCCGCCCTTGCCGCCAACAGCGAAACTAACAATATCAACAGACCGACACCTGGTCCACGAAGTGACATCACCTGTATGTCTCATCCACACTCTAAACGTCACTTGCGACATGCGCTGATCAAACCCTTAACAGCAAGCTTTCGAGGGCCTCAAGAATGCTGGCCGACAGGTCCGACGACCAGACTGCACCCTGGCCACGACTGATCACGTACGTTGGCTCTCCCCCCCTCCCCCCATAACCTTATTAAATCAGGATCCACTAACACGACCCTTTCAGAATGTTCCCACTGCCTCCCGCAAGGGCATGAAGGACATCGGCTCCTTCATTGAGGAGGACGACTCCCGAACGCAATGTGTTACCCTCGAGGAGAACGTCAAGGACTTTGGCCTCACATACTTTGGCCTTGGTGACAAGCGACAAGGCATTGTCCATGTCATTGGCCCTGAGCAGGGCTTCACTCTGCCCGCCACCACCGTGGTCTGCGGTGACAGCCACACCTCCACACATGGCGCCTTCGGTGCCCTCGCCTTCGGTATTGGTACCAGTGAGGTCGAGCACGTCTTGGCCACCCAGTGCCTCATCACCAAGCGCAGTAAGAACATGAGGATACAGATCGACGGTGAGCTGTCCCCTGGTGTCGGCTCCAAGGACGTGGTCCTCCACGCCATTGGCCTCATCGGTACCGCTGGTGGTACTGGTTCTGTCATCGAGTTTTGCGGTTCTGTCATCCGAAGCCTCAGCATGGAAGCCCGTATGTCCATCTGCAACATGTCCATCGAGGGTGGTGCCCGTGCTGGTATGGTTGCCCCTGATGAGATCACCTTCGAGTACCTCAAGGGCCGACCCCTGGCCCCCAAGTATGGCTCCGCCACCTGGGACAAGGCCACCGCCTACTGGAAGTCTCTGCAGTCCGACCCGGGTGCCAAGTATGACGTTGATGTCTTCATTGACGCCAAGGACATCATCCCCACCGTCACCTGGGGAACTAGCCCCGAGGATGTCATCCCCATCACCGGCACTGTCCCCGACCCGGAGACCTTCTCCACCGAGGCCAAGAAGGCCACTGGCCGACGAATGCTTGAGTACATGGGCCTCACTGCCGGTACCCCTATGGAGGATATCGTGGTTGACAAAGTCTTCATTGGCTCCTGCACCAACTCCCGAATTGAGGATTTGCGTGCTGCTGCCAACGTGGTCAAGGGACGAAAGATCGCCGCCAACATTAAGCGTGCTATGGTCGTTCCTGGCTCCGGTCTGGTCAAGATTCAGGCTGAGGAGGAGGGGCTTGATCAGATCTTCCTGGATGCCGGCTTCGAGTGGCGAGAGGCCGGATGCAGTATGTGCCTGGGCATGAACCCCGATATTCTGGCTGCCAAAGAGCGATGTGCCAGCACTTCCAACCGAAACTTTGAGGGTCGCCAGGGTGCTGGTTCTCGCACTCATTTGATGTCGCCCGTTATGGCTGCCGCCGCAGGTATCATCGGCAAGCTCTCCGATGTGCGAAAGCTGTCTCACTACACCCACGACTCCACCTTCAAGGCCCGTGAGCTGCCCGCCGAAGAGCCTCACGTCGACGAGCGGGTCAAGGACGACTCAGAAGAGCGAGAGATAATTGGAGACCAGCCCCAGGACAACCTTCCCCACACCAACACCCTGGCCAGCGTTGGAGATTCGGCCGGTCTGCCTAAGTTCACCATCTGGAAGGGCACTGCTGCTCCCCTGGACATGTCCAACGTCGATACCGATGCCATCATCCCCAAGCAGTTCCTCAAGACCATCAAGCGAACTGGTCTCGGTGTTGCTGCCTTCCACGCCCTCCGCTACAACGCCGACGGATCCGAAAACCCCGACTTCGTCCTGAACAAGGAGCCCTACCGAAATACCAAGATCTTGATCTGCACTGGCCCCAACTTCGGTTGCGGTAGCTCCCGAGAGCACGCCCCTTGGGCCCTCCTGGACTTCGGCATCAAGGTTATCATTGCTCCCTCTTTCGCCGATATCTTCTTCAACAACACCTTCAAGAACGGCATGCTGCCCATCAAGATCGACAACAAGGCCGATATTGACGCCATTGCTGCCGAGGCCCGTGCCTTCCGGGACGTCGAGATTGACCTCCCCAACCAGCTCATCAAGAACGCTGCTGGCGAGACTATCTGCGCTTTCGAGGTGGAGGAGTTCCGAAAACACTGCCTGGTCAACGGTCTGGACGACATTGGCCTGACCATGCAGCAGGAGGACAAGATTTCCGAGTTTGAGAAGCGTATGACCGCCAACACCCCCTGGTTGGACGGCACTGGCTACCTGAAGCGCGCTGGTCAGGGTGGCAGGCTTGCTGCCAAGGCTGTTCCTGTCCCCAAAACGAACCGCGGCGTGGAGAAGACTGAGCCTCTGGACTGGTAAAGTCGGGGTGAGGAAGGAAACGGAGTTGGTTCAATGTCTTTACGGCGAATGGGATGTTGCTTTGGTTAACTGGCATATCATCAGCATATTCTGAAATTTAGTTGGAATAGCGGCGACCAAGAGGGAGCTCTGCTCTGTCCGCCCTGGTTGTAAAAGAAACAATTGGCATCTGAGGGAGGATTACATGGGATTTCTAATCGAGCCACGAGTCAACGCAGAGTTGATCCAGGCAATGAATCTAAACGAATATTTTTTTCGCACTACACATACATGTACAGCTGTCCTCAGGATAGTCGTGTCTCCTGTCGTTAATGATGAATGTGAGTCAAGGAGTGACGATGGCTCTATGCCGATGGAACTGCGTCCCGTAGGACGCCCACATGTACGACGAAACCGGCCGTTGACCGGAGTTCTTCAGGCAGGGCAGTATCTGGGACCCTCCAAACACGAAACGAAGCCTGGAACGTCTTAAGCCATGACTCAAAGACCTCGTCATTACGAAGTTGCTGCCCGATAACGCAGAGGCAAGGACGGTCCTCGGTAGAATCCTCGATGCGGAGGCGGCATGCATCGACACATGTTTGGACAAATGGTGCGACTAGGGCGTAGTTATACACACAGTCGCATGCAACTACGGCGTCGAAGCTGCGGGCCTGGTCAGAGCCGATGAGAGAGGGCGTCACTTCGTCCGTCTCCCAGTCGAGGGTAACGAAGCGAACATTGACATGCGGCTCATGAGCTGCTGCACCGCCGCGCTTCTTCCCCCGCGCACGGGTTCCGGAGCCGTGGCTAGAAGATGAGGCCACGGAGGGTAGGTTCTCATCGAGGTTGCGCTGGAGGAGCCGCTGGACATAGGGCTGGTCGGTGAGGACGTAGCGGGCGACGCGCGGGGCCAGGCCGAGAGCGGAGAGCGGCGAGATGCCGCAGCCGAGTTCGAGGATGGAGGCAGATGACAGGGCACCAAGAGAGCCAGGTGTGAAGAGCTGGTTGGAAGGGGAGGCCAGCCAAGATGCGAACGCGGGAGTGATTTTCCACAGGACTGGAGGCGCATGAGCTGGCATGTCATGCTGATGGTGCGGCGGGAATTGGGCAAGTGAAAGAAATGAGAGATTTAGAAGAGGACTGAAACGAAGAATAAGAAAAAGGTGCCTGACCTGCTCCTGTTGTACCCCCTGCTCGGTTGGACGAGAGGACCGAGGGGGACTGGTGGATGGTGAAGTCGTGGCCGGCCACGGAGACGTCGATGACGGAGGCGCGGGGGTCGATGAAGCCCAGGTCGAGAGAGGGGAGAGGCCGGGAGTAGAGGATGAACGTTTCTAAACCAGGCTCTCTTTAGCCGCTGTTTCTTTATTATGTGATATCAAAGACATCAAATCTCGAGGAATGGTGGTGAGGTGTGGCGCGATTCTCACTCCCTCCCTATTTTATGTAAGGGACACTACCTTCTTCAGGATCCTCAATCTCGGGCTCGAGATGGCCCATCAGCTCCTCAAACCAGCTCATATTTCCGTGGGGAAGTTGGATGTCTTCCCCCGGGGGCGGCAGTAGTTGAGCACCGAATCGGCGGTTGTTGAGTGTAAGAAGTGGCGGCTTGTGAGTTGAGAAGTGAGGTGGAGTGAGAAGCGTGGTGGTCCACTTTTATTCGGGCTCCAGTCTCTCCTACCTCAAAGTCATATGGCTGCCTTCATGACAGAGTGAGCCTACCTATCAGGTATGTAGGTACCGAGGTAGGTACCTTACCTAGAAACAATACCTGCCACGTCCTCGGCTCGGGGCACGCGGAATTGATGAGTTGAGATGAACAGTTATTAATCTCGCGATATGCTATGTGTGTCTTCCAATTTAGTTAAGGCGGTTAAGAGAGCGAAATGCAAACATCCCTCAGGGATCCCTATCACAAATCTGAATGTCCAATCTGAGACCTGCATCGTGCCAAGATCGACACGGCCCGAACGTGCCGAGTCCCCAAATCCGAGGTTTCACCAGATGGCGTCAGCTTTCACAACAAAATGACCAAGGAGCTTCATCAAATACATAAAAGGTTATTCTTTAAGTCATAGTCCGTCTTTGCGAGCCTCGGAAACAAAGGACGCGCCCGCGGGGGAAAAATAGGGAATCGCAAAACACTGCTCCTCACACTCCCGGCCCCAACACACGACGTCCCGCACAGCGTCGTATTTTTTTATGCTGTTACCCAAGAGTCTTCCGTGGTCTACACCAGCCCGTCGTAGAGGGATAGCGCCGAGACAATCGTCTCATCCCGCTTGCTACCCTCCTTGAACTCCTCCATGTCCAAGCTGCCGTTCTCGTCCTTGTCCATCATGTTGAAGATCTTCTTTACTCGCTTCTCGGGGGTATCTTCATCTTCGGGGAGTTTCACCATGGAGCCAACCTATACAAATCATTTGTCAGCGACTGCGCCGGAACAGCACAACAACTCGGATGAGGCGGCATCGGGAATAAGAATAAGAATAGGGCTGTGGCTGTGGCTGAGGTTGGGGCTGGAGCGGGGGCTTACCATCTTGTAGATCGCCTCGACAATCTTGAGCATCTCCTCGTAACTGATCTTGCCGTCGCCATCAATGTCATACAGCTGGAAAGCCCAGTCTAGCTTGTCCTCCATCTTGCCCCTGCTAGTAACACTCAGTGCGCAGATGAACTCCTTGAAGTCAATGGAGCCGGACTTGTCGCTATCGAACACATTGAAGACATAATCTGCAAATGAACTTGGATCTCCAAAGGGGAAGAATTGCCGGTAAATCTTCTGGAACTCCTCCTTGGTGAGCATGCCCGAGGGGCAGTCCTTGAGGAAGCCTGGCAGCAAGTGTTAGAAGACGGATGCGACGAGGGGGGAGGGGATCCGTCTCAATCTCGGGTGAAGTGAGGGGCATGCGCGCGAGACGGGAGGAAGTAAGAGGTCATCATACCCTTGTACCATTGTTGCAACTCCTTCTTATCGAAATGGGTCGACTTCTGGAGCTCGGCAAGCTGATCTTGCGAGAGCTTGGATTGACTAGAGAGGCGCCGAGAGAGTCAGCAAGGGCTTGGTTCGGGAAATCGGCCAAGGTACAATGACGTCGCTTCAGCCCAGTGCGGATCCGACTTGACTTTGCGCGCCTGTGCCTGCGCCGGAGCCTGATGAGGCTGAAGACAGGGTAGATCACGTCCGTGACGCAACTGCGCGGGGACCGGGACGGCGACGGTGAGGGCGGGAAATGGGTCTAGGGGAAATGGTAGGGGCAGATGATGCACTCACGATTTGCCCATGGCGGATCGAGGGTGTTGATGTGTCGGCGGAGATGGGATACAGAGCGCGAATTGCGCAACCGTCTAGGGTAATAGGCGGACCCGAGAACGTCCTATCGCACGATCAAAGGGAGGAACCGCTGAGGTTGGACGCGGTGGGAATTCGGTGTTGGGGTATCGCCCTTCGTCAGGTCGTTGTTGGGCCGGGCGAGGCGGAGATGGGCGTCGCGGGGGCAAAGTAGGGCGGTTGTGCGGAAGAAGGCGAGGAATGAGGGGGAGGCGCCGCTCAGGATCGTGGGACGAGGGGGCGGGACACGACGAAAACGCAGGCCTGGGTCGGAGTGATGAGAAGTCGAGCAGCGAGAAGAGACCGGGCGAGTGACGGGGGTAAAAGCCCGAGTTGTCCGGGTTGAGTTGGATCGCAAGTGGTCGTCGCTGAGAGGGAGAAATGTTGTTGGAGGGAGAAGAAGGACGGATGCGAAAGATGCGAGATCTGGGGGCGCTGAGGTCTGAGGCGCCGCAGCTCGAATAGGCAGGCACAGGCAGGTCACTGGGGACGGCGACTGGGGACAGGCCTGGGGGGGTGCCACTGGACCACTGGACGACGGTGCCCAGTACGTGTACAGGACTCGGAGTGTACGAGGCCGTGGGCTAGCGGGCGATTCTCAGCGAGTCTCAGCGATGTTGCGGCGGAGTTTCAGTGCGGTAGTGCCAGTTCAACGCCCCAAGCCATCCGGTGGGTAATGAGGTGGACGTACGCAGTACTCGGGACAGCGAGGTGATGGCGGCAATAGTGGGGGTGGAGGGCCACGAGGGTACCCCGGGACGCGTGGGCCTTGCGAGGCGACGTCCGTAGGGATGCGGCGACGACGACGACGTGGCCGAGGCTATGTGTATGGCGGGGGGTGGAAATGGAATACGGCGAGGCTCTATTGATTACGGAGGTAACTAAGGGATTCATTCATTCATCCACATGATCAACACGATCAACACGATCAGCATGATCAACAAGAATCTGTTGTGCAAGACTACGGTATTATGAGATGGAGAGGCACGCGATGACTTCGCGCTTGTAGCAGTCCAGTACTGTTCCTCGCCATGTCATGCCGTGTCGCGGCGCACTGCTTACCAAAACCAGTGAGATGCCATGGTTAACCAACCAGCGACCAACCAGCCGCCAACATCGGTGGCGCATCCACAGCATCAATCACACAGCAGCCACAGCCTGCGGATAACGGCGCAGTGCTGGGGGGAGGACCGTCGGCTGCGCGCATCACCTACATAGTACACTTTGTCGAGGAGGGGGCAAGGGGGGGGGGTCCTGTCCGCCTGTAATCACGAAGCCGGCGCCTATCAGCGTCCACGTTCCGAGGTGCGAGCCACTCTGTCGAGGCGGCTGTGCAGTCGGTGGACAAACGGCCTGTGGCGGGGTGGTGCGTAGCGCCGAGGCCTCCCCGTTGACTCTCCCAGCGTTGGTTGACCTTTGAGTGGTCGATTGGCTGGCGCCACTGTCGCATTGGCTGCTGGCCATCCCTGGCTGTCCCTGGCTGTCCCTGGCTGTCCCTGGCTCCGCCAGAGCATAATACTTGCTACCTTGGTCGCGGGTGTTGGATCGTGCAGCTGCTCTAAGTTAATCCCTATTCCATATCCATATCCATATCGTGCATCTCAGCAGTCAACCAGACTTGCAGGAGGGAGGCTTCTAGGAGGGAGACTTCCAGGAGGAAATGTCCCTGAATGGTTCTGAACGGGCTCATGACGGACCATTTAGTCATCGGAGACCAGCCCGCGCAGCCTGCGGGCCCTGTCGACTCTCGACGCCGCCACGCTCTCCACTCTCCCCATTCTCCATCCTCTTCCATCATCGCTCTCGCCAGCATCACCCTCGCTGTGCTTCGTGCCCCGTGCTCCGCTCAACCACGCGCCGACCCTCGCTCACGGCGTATCCGGGAGGGAGAAACAAGCAACCATCCGATGAAGGAGCTCAGATTATCCGACGCCACACCTTTGCTGGTGCTCTGCCAAGTCGGAAGCGAACGACTTTATCGTCGATAAGCTCTGCTGCGCCCACTTGACATGCTCATCCTTGCCCAGCACTAGCAGTGGCCCTCCCCGTTGGTCCAGCGCCTCAATCCACGACACGGGCTTGCCAAGTTTTCCAGGGCTAGCAAGGCTAGCGAGACCAGCGAGACCAGCGAGACCAGCGAGACCAGCGAGACCAGCGAGACCAGCACGACCCCGCTGAACCCTTAGTGAACCCCCCCCTTACCGCCTACCTGGAGCCCTGTTCCCGAAGCCTTGCCATGGCTAGCTCGCCATCGGTGATGCTCACCTCTTGCAGGCACAGCCCCCTTCGCCGTCCCGCGGACCCAGAATCGGCTTCAACTATGCTCAAAGGTTCTCGACATGGGCATTGCATCCAAGCTGCACCTTCTGCTTGAAGCAGTGTATCCTTGCACAATTGGGACCGATTTCAAGATGATTCGCCATCTATTGCCCGACCCTGGCTATGAGGCATGTGATTATCGTACCTTCATCCGCGACTTCTCATGCCCTCCTTGGTACCTATCTCAACAACATCGTCCATTTCCTTTCTTGCTCCAGCAAGACCCGCCAGACTTGCCAAGAGGCACGATTCCGTCTCCGCTGTCTCCGCTGTCTCCGCTGTCTCCGCCGTCTCCGACCTCCACCAGCCCAGCACCTCACTTCACGCAAAAGGAAGCTCCTTCGGATGTGAGGTGAAGTTACACCCCGCGAATCTCCACCAATCCTTGTGCGTAGACATGAACAACCATCGTAGCAACAGGGCGAATACCCATGGGAGCGGCGGGAAGGTTTGCCACACCCCGCCATCGAACGTCTTGTCGTGGAAGATGAACGCCATCGGAAATATGTTGGTCTGCAGGTTTCCCCCGGTTGTCAGCTTGGTTCCTTATCTGCAGCAACTCGTCTCCTTGAACTGCAGCCCCAACAAACAACAAAAAGCCAGCAACTCACCCGGTACTCTGATCTCTTCATTGCACTGCCAACGATTTCGCCCACAACCTTCTTGAACCACGCTCCCCAGTCGCACTTGTCTTCGTACTTGTCCAAAGCTAGGAGCGTGTCAATCTCGTGCTCCAGGTGGTCCCGCAAGACGGGCGCAAACGAGTCGATGATGGAGACGAGTTTGTCTCCGTCGAGCTCTTCCTTTTCGCCTCGCACCTTGTCCAGATACTCGATATACACCCAGAACCCGTCGTGAAATGCCTTGTGTTCCGCCACGTTGCCATCCATCAGCCCCGGCACGCCCGTGATCTGGTTGATTTGTGGGAACACTCTCTCCTCCTCGACATCGTGGTGCTCCTGCAGCATCATTGCCCACCCGTGCGCAAAGTTGGCAAAGTCAAGCTTGTCCTTGGCAGTTCCCTTGGCTGCCACGTTGCGGGCTTGATTATAGACAGCGTTGAGGCCGCGCAGGAGAGCGTTGTGGACGATTGTCATCTCCTCCGCCAACATATTCGCTCCCTTGGGCTGTTTCCCAACCTGGTGGATGGTTAGTACTGTTGAACTTTTGACACAGTTATAACACTAGAGATAGACTTGCCTCTGCACCGGGCTTGGAGCTGGGGATGAGCTTGAAGGGAGTATCAACCCAAACCTTGGACTCGCTCATGATGGCAGCTTCCTTTCTGTAACACGACCTAGACAAGAGAAACAAGGAGATGCAAGAGGTTATGTCATGGAAACGCTCTATCTGCCCTCCCGCCATCAGCAGCTTATATACCTTACGGCTCGTCGTTGCCGCTCAACCCCCAATTCCAAGCCTACATCCACTGGTTGCATCACATGTGCATGCTGACACTCTCCCCAAGTTCCCTAAGTTCCTCAACTGTTGTGTCAGCTCCATAGAGCGTTAGCCTCATCCATTCATCTCCGAATAACAGGCTGCTACAGAAGGAAAGGCCCTGGCTTTGCTGACCTTCTTGGGCCTGGAGCTGAGTTGTTCTGGCGCTCGCTTCGCAATCCGTCGATTCTGATTTGCGGTGGACGACACTCGGCCGAGCCAAGCGAATCTCACGTCAGCTATCAACTTAATAGAGCCGTGCGGCGACATTTCCAATGAGGCTGGGTAATTATTGCTTACACGATGCAGCACCCTTGAGTTAACACCAAGGCCAGAATCGTCACCGACACCCCAGATGAGTATACATTTTATAAAGGGACTCTCATAAAAAATATATTTTGTTCGGAATCGCCAAGCCAATCCCGCGACTCAGCGGAGCCGGGTGAGTCTCGCCGCAGCTGGCTCACCCGGGCCACCCTTCAGGATGAGCCAGGCATCCTTTTAACGTACAGTCGAATCAGGGTCGGGCTAACAGATAGCACTTAATGGACTCGGAGATGCTGGAATGGATCTCGGCGTGTCGGGATTCTCTATCTGTTTCTTACGAAAGCAATTTAAACCGACAAGGGGCGCGGCAAAGAGGTCAGAATTAGTGAAGGAGAACGACATTGTGTAGGCTGTGGTTGAAGGTAGATAGATATATGTGAGAGACTCTATTTCAGTGGTATCTGCAGCCCTATAAACCTGCGGCCCGGTGGCTCCGATGCACCTCCCAATTCATGAATGCTCGCTCATGCTCCCTCTTCCACTCTACACCCCGGCGTACCGAAGTTCCATCTGCAATACACTGACAATCAAGATCCGCCCGCTGCCCATTCCGATTACCTACTTGCACCAAGAAATCAACCCGTGAACCCTTGCCCATTTTGCTTTATCCAACGACAGCCTTCATGCTCAGGCTCTCGAGAAAACCCCCCAGGTCCTCTTTCTTGACCTCCACCACGCAGTGCTCGAAGCTATCGATGCGCACACGCGCGCTTGTCTCCGAGACAACTTCCTGGAATGCGCTGCCAAACTTGTTGAGGCCGTAACCTTTCTCATGCTCAACCTCGTCATCGTCCGAGTCTTCGTCGGAATCTGAGCCGTCGGAATCTTCAGACTCCGTCTCTAGCTCTTCATCTTCGCCCGCGTCTCGTCGCGCAGCCAACTTCTCTTCCCGGATCTTCTGCTTGGCAAACCGTGATTCCTCCTTTTTCTTGAGCTTAGCTTCTTTTTCTGTCTTGCGCTGTTTTGCTGCTTCCCTGTCCAGGAACGTTGTGTCTGGACCACCACCGCCGCCGGTGCCAACGACAACATAGACCCCACGCTTCTCGTTGAGACTGGCCACCACTAGGGGGGTACCACGTCCACCGTGTGTTAACTTTCCGTGATTGTCTCTTTCCTGTTCGGAAAGAGCCTCTCCGATCCAGAGTGATAGTTTCGTGAGAGCTGCCGGATGGGTAAAGAGAGAGACATCAGGTCCATCTTTGACGACACACATGCGAAAGGCGCGGAGGTGCTTGATTTGCTTCTTGTTGATGAGGGAGGTTCCTGTGCGATAGATGGCGCGGTGAAGGAACTGAGCGGTAGGAAGACCGGCCTTGAGCGAATCAATGCTATCGACACTGTTAGTGAACCAGGGCAAGTTTGAAAGGGAGAGACTGCTCATACTCTTCCAGCGCATCGTAGGCCTCCCAGAATCGCCCAATCCATTCATCTCCTTGAGCTGTAAACTCAAGCTCCTCATCGATTTCCCGGGCTGCTTGGCTCGATGCCTGCGTCGAATCCGCGTTGTGAGCATGCTTCCCGACTTCGAGAAGTGCACCGATAACAACTCCAACATCCTGGGCACTGAGGGTTGCTCTCCAGCCCCAGCTCCGGACGAATCCCCATCCATCCTTGGCACCAGCTCGATCCTTTCCGTCCGTATCAATCGAGGGCACCATCTCGTCAAGGTTATAGAGAGAGCCATATTTTAGTAGCTTGGCCCTCAACTCGCGTTTCAACATCATATCCATGTGGGTGTAGCTCTGCTTGCATTGCGCGAGACTAACACCCATCTTGGCAAGGAGCTTGTGTAGTCGCTTGATACCTGTCTCGCTCCAGGTTTTGAGACGAGAGAAGAGATATGGCGAATGCAGCATGCTGTCGTACAAACTCCAGTGGCGAATGAGCAGGAAGCGAGGCTCCGGGGAGAGCCGGATTCCAGTGTCCTCAGGATTCCTAGCTGTGGTGGGAATAACACCAGTGTTCTCGACGGCGACTCGTCCATTGGTCATTTCCGGCGGATTCAATCGCCTCACCTCGTCACGTAGTAATTGGCGTATTCTGGCACCTCGTAATCCTAACCATCCTGTGGGCCGACTTGTGTCATTCATCCTCACTGGGGCGGCAGTGCCTGCTGAGGAACGACCGTAGAGCTCCATGGATGAAACGCCAACTATTGTAAGCCATAGTAGGTCGTTATCTTCGCGGCCGAGCTCAGACGCAAGCGAGTATATCATCGACGAGAGAGGCTCAGAGAAAGAGGAGCCGACCTTGTAGTATTTATGCAGGACGGCCTCGTTGTCTTGTCGCATTCGGATAAGTCGCCTTCTTAGAGCGCGTGCTGAGGGTGCAGGTGTTGCTTGGGCACCAGATGGAGGTTCTACCGGATCGCTTGACAAGCCGACATCGGGCTCTCGGAGGGAGATCAGTCCCCTTGGCTTCGGTCGCTGTGGGGATTCGGAAATAGAATTGGACTATCAATTGTCAGTGCGGTGCTCACAAACAGTTGTTTCTTACATACCGAGTTACTCCGCCGTCGTTGCCGTGGTCTGTCGTCGTCGCTAAATCCGTCCTCGTCTGCGTCTGACCAGCTCTTTCGTTTTTGGCCTGCGTGCACCGACTCCTGCCTTGAATTGTCTGCTTCGTCATCCTCGTCATCGGTTTCCCCTAAATCCTCGCCGTCATTCTCGTCGATATCTGGCATGTCAACCAGGGCCAGGTATGCTTTTCGTTCAGCGGCCAGGTCGTCCGCAATGTCACCATCGTCAAACACCACAATGCCACCCTTGCCTGGTCTATATCCTCGAGTAATCTCCCCACCATCGACACCAGGCGGACTTCTTGACTGGTAGGATGATGACACTTCACTTGTCGGATCCAGGGGGAAGCCACCGAAGACATTTCCCAAGTTCCATGGCCTATGGGCATCCATGACCCAGACCTCAACGCCACTGTAGGGGGAATCATCGCCTTCAGGTTCGAGCCCGAGGAGGGGACCCAGGTCGACCATGCCTCCAACGCCGAGGCACACGACCACACCGCCGCTGCCGCCCTGGGACTCCATCATGGGAACAACGAGCTCTTTCCCGGCCTTTTCGAGGTCGGTATAGCCCGCCACGGGCTGGATCTTGTGTGGGATATAGTCATGTTTCAGCAATCTTGTCAGGACACGGCATGCGCAGAGAGCATCGGGTTCGAGAGCGACGAGGATGAGGACAGGCGGAGAGAGAGGATGGCGGGTGGTCTGGAGGTGGGTGTAGAGTTTCGAGATCAGAGAGCGTGGGAGATGCATGGCTTCGAGGAACTGCACGCGTTTCGGTCGTTATGCGTCGTGGGATTCATGGAGCATATGGCGGATGTCGACTAGATGCGGCGTGGGCGACAGGAAATTCAGACGCGCTGATGTCGCGTAAAGTAGTGTCGCAGGGGGAATGCTCGAGCCAGGTCGTTGGAGGGATGAAGATACAAGCCTGGTAAGCCAGGTCAATAATACAAACAGAAACTGTCGCCGTGAGATGCAATATGGTCGATGTGTAGGTAGGTATACACGGTTGTGGGTGACGGACGGCAAGAAAACGGTACGGTAATTACGTGGGCCACTTTATCGACCGTGTTTTTGGCGACGCGGTGTCACACGCCCATGACGCGCCTGGCTAGTTAGGTGAGGGTACCTGGCAGAGGTACCCTCGGCCGAGAGATTGGCTGGCAGCCAGCTGGCAGCAGCTGCGCAGCTGCCCTCCTAACCATTTAGCCTACAGCGGGCTTCAGCGCTGAAGCGGGAGGACGACAGGGGTTGGCACGGGCCGGGAAGTGGGAAGGCCCTGATGACGACGGTTCCCGATTCCCTGGGAGACAAGTGCCCAAAGAAGGTAACGGATACGAGGATGATACCTTCTTCGTCGGCGGTTCATCTTGGTTCCAAAAAAAAAGAAAAAAGGAAAGAAATAAAGATACGGAGACCTGGGGCTTTTTTGTGACCCAGGCAACTAGGTTCCCCGTTGCCTGACCGGTCTTGCTTTTCCTTCATCTTTCCATTCTCCCATGTCATCATGGCCCATCGACACTTCACATGCTATTGCTCCAGGTCTTGTCCCTACAGAGTTACCCGACGGGTTTGCCTTTCTCATGGGGGGCCTCACTGCATGACGGCATGTCGGTGCTTCCAAATATTGGACCCGGTTACACCGATTTTGACATGATGCCTGCCGACAGACAATGCTCATGCAAGCGAGGTGCCTCCGCAAGACCCTGCGCCGATGCCCCCGTCAAAAGGGTTAAGGACCGCCCATCCGCACTTTGTCGCCGATAATGCGGCAGTGTGGGCCGGGGCCGATTGACTGACTACTCGAAGAATGCTGCAATCTGGCGCAGGTCGACAGTCACCCACCACTAGAGACGCATCGATGGCTAGCTGCTGCCAAAGCCCAGGCCAAAGGCCGCAGTCATAGTCCGACGCCCCTCTCAGGATCAGTCGACACGACACGGTCCTCCCAACGGCCAGACTGCCATACTGCCATGGTTGAGGCCGGAGAGCCGAGGAGTGGGCACGTGAACAATGGAAGGATGCAAGTACACGAAGAAGGTGTTGACCTCAACCTGCAACTCCCAATGGCAAGATTGCTGCAAGCGCCCCATCCCATCCCGACCAGACGGTACAATGTCTCGGGAGGCTCCTTTGGGGGCCGGCATTGGTGTTGCAAAGCTAACAGGCAAAGGCGGAGCGACTCTGTTCCAAGGATTGGGCCTCGAGAGGGCTGGAAGCGGCCCCTCCCTGCTGGAGCGGGTATGAACATGGATGAGCTGGAGTGGGAGGGCAGCTCGAGTGCAGCATACGACAGCATAGGACAGCATAGCCTGGTGCTGCATCACAGGAGTGTCGTGCAGTCAAGTCAGGTCGAACCGCCCACAAGCTGGCCACAGGACGCAGCCCAAGCACAGACTACATACACAGACTGCGCAGGCGACTGCGCAACAGGCTCATTGGCGCACCATACTGCCGGGAATGCCAATGCCTCTCTCCTGTGGCATCGGTGACAGACGAGGGCAACCCGATTGCGCGCCGGGATTTTGCGTGATTAGTTTGGGGTGGCCACCTCCCACCGGCCACCGGTGAGGGGTCATGATGGAAGATGGAGGTGATGGCTTGTTTTGGGCCTTGCCGCCGGGTAGCTTGAGTCCAAGGTTCTTGGTGCGTTCTCCGGGTGGACCTCGACGTGGATGGACCTCGACGTGGACCCGACTCTACAGTTTGGTGAGACAAGCTGGCTCTTCTTGTACAGATCTGTACGGCGCGCGCTGGATGGCCTGGATCTCTTGCTGGCTCTCGCTGGCTCCCACTGGGTACCGGCTGGCTACTGACTGGCTACCGACTGGCTACCGAATGGTTACTGACTGGTTACTGACTGGCCCACCCCCTTGGCTGGTGTGCCCCTCTATCCGTCGTGGTGCATTAGCTGACTTGCACCGTCTCTCGACATTAGCCTCACTCGTTCGACCACGTCACGACGGGTTGCAGAGTGGTCGCCGATCTGTGCAACTGGCGCCGATGGCACGGACTGGGCCGAGGAAAACATGAAGCACCCGAAGCGCCTGAAGCACCTGAAGCACCTGAAGCACTCGAAGCACTCGAAGCACTCCAAGTACCCGTCGCACCAGTCGGCATCCCCTTGGTCCTTGTTACCGCATTCCTGGGGCTGGCCTACCCCCCTCCCGTTCTTCTGGAAGCGGTCCCTCGCCGGCCACGCCCAAATTGGCCAATCCCGCAACACCCTCCCACTCCACAGAACCCAGTTTGCTGGGTCTTGCGGGAGCTCTCCAGCAGCCAACGTCCCGCCGACCTGGGCGTGACTTTGGATTCATCTGCATTCCCACCCATCTCGTCCCAGCGAGTCCCAGCGAGTCCCAGCGAGTCCCATCTCGTCCCATCTCGTCCCGCCTCGTCCCAGCTCGTTCCAACTCGTCCCATCCTGTGCTTTCCCCTCCCACTGGCTCCGTCCCACCCAACGCCTTCACCGACTTTGCCACCTCTGGAACCGAGAGAGGCGAGATTATCTTTGTTCGCAACGTAAGGATCTCCCCAGAGAAATGGTGCCAGTCCGATATCTAACCTTGAGCAGCTTCCTTGGTCCACCAGCAACGACGACCTGGTTGAGCTTTTCACCACCATCGGCAAGGTCGAGCAAGCCGAGATTCAGTACGAACCCAGCGGCCGTTCCCGAGGCACTGGTGTGGTTCGCTTCGACTCGGCTGAGACTGCTGAAACGGCTATTGCCAAGTTCCAGGGCTACCAATATGGTGGCCGTCCTCTCAACCTGAGCTTCGTCAAGTACCTGAACCAGACCGGAGGAGACGTCATGGACACTGACCCTCACGGCGGCCTAACGCAGGATCAGATCATGTAAATCTGGACCAATGTTGATGTCGACAGGGGCGATGCCATGCACGGCGATGAAGAGCCCCTCCCTAATGACGGACTTTCATTTTTCAAGTGGCGGCGGCTTTCTCGCCCCGACCCGTTTCTTTTCTCTCTGCAACTCATTCTTTGGTCGATTTTCTTATGCGCGCAACAAAACTTGGAGGCACTGAATGCCGGGGTCTTTCCGGAATCGCGGTCGAACTCTACTTTGAAGAAGAACCGACGCCTTGTAATACTTTGAGGACAGCTGGCGAGGGGGAATGGGCCATGGATTTGCCGAATAGCACCGGTTTTCGTATTCGGTTCCCTCGGACGCGTTGGTTACGACGAGCAGCACGACAAGAAAAGGGGTTCTTTCAGTGAGTGGACGGATGGATGGACGACGGTTTGGCCTATTGGCCAGATGGGAGGCGACAGATTGCTCTACCTAGAATGTATCTCGAGTAATCATCTGATGGCTTCTTATGATATACGGCTGGCGGTCTGGGTGAGGTGGACCGGCGTAGGACTTGTGTGGGTTTGCGTAGCATCTCGGGGCGCATGGCAGTTTGTCGGGCCAGGAGCGTGAGTTTAGTGCAGGTGGATGTGTGCGTGTGTCTACCATGGATTTACGATCGCTGGCGTTGGGGTAACAGGCCAGTTGATATTGAGGTTTGAGGCGGCGTGTGCCAGGCAATGGTGATGAACAGGATGGATAACCTGGGATCAGCATGCCTCGGCCGTCGGTTGAGGTTGTGACAGAACAATAACTTCAAGTGCGGGTGCTCCGTCGATAGGTAGTAGAATACCATCAGTTGAGCAGTGGCATCATCTACGTCTTCGTATCCTATTTGTTGCGCCGCCCATCTATACTGTAGCCTTTGTTGGGGGCTGTTCGCACGACCTGTCGTGTCGCATGTTGTAGGTGTCAGTATGGCGGTTTGCTACTGTCATGGCTGGTGCACGGTATTGCAGATCAATCTCTTCTGTGTGAGGAGGTAGGAGAAAGAAACTTCACCTGATGTTGAGTTTGGCCATCCCTTTCTCTACCAAGGGGGAGGTCTCGGTGTAGTGTCGTAACTAGCATCTCCAGTTGTGTTTGAAGTTGCCATCGCATCACGACACAACTTCGGTTGCGACTTGCTAATTGTAACTTTCCGGACGCCTGAGCAGCGACCCGGGATTGATTAATGACATGGTGGAGAATCTTGATGCTCCTGTGCGGTCCCTAAGGGTTTGAGTATGCATGTCGGTCGGCCACGGCGAACCGAGTATCCTGGCAGCTGGTCGCTGAGGGAGCAACAGCCGCTCGATGAAAGTTAGAGAACGCCGTTCTGCACTTGCTATGATGTCGATACGAAGAGCTTGTCATCTTGGCATTCTGGTGAGGCACTCTGGCGAAGCACTCTGGCGAAGCACTCTGGTAGTTTGTGGGGTTTACCAAGCCGGATGTTGGAACAGCCGTGCCATCTATGATCGACATTTGCCAAGACAACACAGCCTGCGAACCCCATTCATTCCACGACTCCTCGACCGTTCCTCAATACGCGACAGCCATCCCGCCTCGAATCACAGTCGGCCCCGGCCACGGGAGATCTCGCGTGGTTAAGCTTCGAAATAAGCTTGTCTTGGTGGCTGCCCGCCCGCTCGGCATCTCGCACATCCGCGGTCTGCGTCTCCACCAGAACAGACACAAGGGCCTGCGAATGGGACATTTCGGTACAAGGGCGCGGCCTGGGCATACGAAAGCGGCGGAGCCTAGTCCGGTTTTGATGCCATAGCTACCGGGTTTGTAAAAACCATATTCGCTGGTTGGGCTGTCTCAGGCTGTCAACGCCGAAGGGCTTGAGAGTTACTCTTGGTCTTGGTCTCGGCAGTGCCATCTGGTGGTGGCTATGGCGCGGACTGGCAGTATACCAAGGCCCTTGGCTGGTTAAAGAGGCGCTCGCGATGCCATCACCACTCTGCCAATGCCGTAGATCAGACTTTCGTGGCCGGTCTTGGCTGCCCTTTGATGGAGCTAGGAGGGGTTCGTGCTGCGAGGCTCAGATTCCGGCATGTTGAACGCGTCAAGTGGACTCACGATACGAGGATTTTGCTTTTCGACGACTGGAATCGCCTGTTGGAGCCGATCCGAGGGGTTCGGGATAGCTTGGGCTTAGATTTGCCCGTGATACTGGCTTGACTTGTATAAAACAGTCGAGATCTGGCCTCGTAAAATATACAATTCCATAACCATCGCACCATCTCACAAATAATACCCTGACAGCCCCTCATTCAATTACTTACCTACTTCTTATACCAATCATGAAGTTCTCACTCGCCACCACTCTGGTCTTCGGCGTCTTGGCCCATGCCTCGCCGGTGCCCGATGTCGAGGAGCACAGCAAGAGACTCCTCTCCAAGCAGGTTGATCCCGGTCCCTTTGATTTCACCTCCACCTTCAACATCATTGCGACTCCCGACCAAGTCGTTGGCGCAGACAACCTGCCTACCGGTGGCCTGGCCAATGCCAAGGGCATCTTCAGGTTTGGCCTCAACTCCCGCGAGAACATCATCTGCTACAACATCACCCTCACCGGATTCCGCGGGAACTACCAGTCTCTCGCCAAGACAGCCACACACATCCACGAAGCCGTGAAGGGAAAGGCGGGCCCGCCAAGGTACGTGCACTGGGAATCTTGTTTTTGAAGTGACATAGCTGACTGGGAGCAGAATTGTCTTCCCCGACCCCGTGGGTGACGTACAACGACGGAACGCAGTGGGCTGCATCAAAGGGCCCTTCGAGACGGGTATTCTTGCGAATGGAGTAGACACTGGCACAGGATTCACGGTGAAGCAGATCGAGGCCAACCCCACAAGCTTCTTTGCGGACACGCACTCCAGCCTGGCTGTTCCTGGAGCTGTGCGAGGCCAGCTCGATAGCGGAAAGAAGGCGTCTCTCATTGACTTATGCATCACTCTCTGAGAGGTGGAAGCTGTCGGCTCAGACAAGATTGGTCAAGGAAATGACTCATGAAGAGTTCCATGTAATAAGACGCTGGCTTAAGCCAATTGTTGATTTGTTTGGGGTATCGCGGAGGATGATAATGCAATGGATGCTGCCACGTGTGGCCCTTTTTCCGACTTGACGTTGGCGTTGACAAAACTGGCGTGAAACATTGAATCATTCATTAAGCTGCGGCCTTCTTCTTCTTCTTGGCCTTTGCCTTGTTCTTGCTTCGGTCCCTAGGCTTTAACGCCGTCATTCCAGTCTTGCACACATCTGCATACCGCGCATAGAAGGCCTCGAGGCCGTCAGGCTGCACCACCGTTGACAGCTTGATCTTGCTGGGCTTCTCCTTGCTGCCCTTTCCGTTCGATGCACGAATGAGGATGGGTAGCGGGTTGCTAGGGCGGAGATCCGGCACAGGGTTCTCTTCTGAGGGAGCAGGGACGCCCTGACCGTAGGTGACTGCGAGGATCTTAGCACACGTCGATGGATTTCGAGAGCAGTGAGCTGGATCAGCACAGCAGAGCCGCTGCTGGAAGGGAGTTCTTACGGCGCTTCTGGACTAGGTAGATGGCACCATGGTCCTTGCCCTTGCGATGGTCGAAGAGCTCACCCAGCTTGGCGAAGAACTGAGGCCATGTGTCAGCGAGGGGTATACGGACAGTGGTGGGCTGTCTCGAGCCATTGCTGTCTCGAGAAGAAGGGAGAATACTGACCTCGTCATGGCTCATGTGTTCCACCGCCATGGTGCTGGAATGAACTGAGGTTGACGGATGTAGGATGACGATCGAGCCTCGAAATTGAGGGTGAGGTTGAGTTTGGGTCGTGTGCCCCGCCATTGACTGACCGTCCCTGCGACGTCCAGCGTCTGGCAGTGTGGCGCGTCCAGCCTGTGGCGGGGCATTCTCGGGGCTTGGCGCTAAAGTGACGTACCGCCACTTGTGACATTTTTTTTCTTCATCGCTCAGTCCATCCAGGGAAAGACGCCTAAGCAAGAATCACTTTGGGTGTAATTTTCATATCCACCCCATTCACTTGTTCGTACCGTGTGCGCTCTCCCATTAGCCGGCATGGCTTGAGTCCATAACTGGATACCCGTAATATTTTCTCTTTGAAATCGCCCGCACCCCAGTGTGACTTCTCATAATGGCATCTGTGCCAGAGCTTCAGCAGAAGCTCTACAAGCGCATGGGATTGGATGCGCCGGAGCCAAGCCAAGCCAGAAACACAAGACAAGGAGGACGCCCGAATCACCAGCTATCGCGAAAGGAGCAACGGAAGGCCCAGCGAGTCCAGAAGAGAGGTCACATCTACGCGAGGCCAACACAGCCTGAGCGAAAGACCCCCCAGCATTCGCAGAGGCAGACGCAGCAGAATGGTTCTCAGCCACCGAAACCAAAACCTATCCAGCATCAGCGCAAGGCTACGAAACCTCAAGACGATGAGTCTGATGAGTCTGATGAGGATGAGTCCGATGAGGATGACGACGGTGAGGAGGAGGGAGGTGATGATATCTCCCTAGGCGAAAGTGACGAAGAGAACGAATTCGACGAGGAAGACGAAGAGGAAGACGAAGAGGAAGATGACGACGATGCCGAGACTGAGTCGCGGGGATCGGCCAAGACCAAAGTCGTGCCCAGAGCAGCCCAGGACAGACTTGCCCAGGACGACGCAGAAATCGAAGCGCTTGAGAGAAAGTTGGGCATCAAGAAGGGCAGGAAATCCTTGCCTCAGTCCTTCAAGGAAGATGGCCTTGACGAACTCATGGGCGAGGTGGATGGCGAGTCTGACAACAGCGAAGAAGATGAAAACAAGAAGAGGAAGAGCGAGTACGATGACTGGCTTGCTTCCAAGAGGAGGAAGACTGCGCAGCCATGGAAGGCGGGCAAGGCTCGGGACGGGAGCGATGACGAAGATGACGACCTGAACATTGAGGGAGACTCCGCAGATGAGGACATGCTGGACGACAATGAAGACGACGATATGGACGGCCTTGACGACGAGTCGTTCGAAGGCTTCGACTCGGACACAGACAAATCGCCTGCTCAACCACGGCAAAGAGAGAACCCCTACGTCGCGCCGACCACGGGAGTAACAGTTGCAAAATACATCCCCCCGTCAATGCGCAAAGCTTCTGGGACCGAGGGAGAACACAGAAGCCGTCTCCGGAAACAGGTCCAGGGTTTGATCAATCGTCTCACAGATGGTAACATCCTGTCAATCGTCCAGTCAGTGGAGGAACTCTACCAGAATAATGCTCGCGGCGACGTCACGGATATCATTACCGACTCCATCATGGCTCAGATCTGCAAACCCGAGAGCTTGCCTGACCAGTTCTTCGTCCTCACCGGTGGATTTGCAGCAGCAATTTATCGCGTCATTGGATCTAGCTTTGGATCTCATTTGATTCGAAGGGTCGTCACAGATTTCGGCGAACATTATGACCAGGCTAGCAAGGAGGCTGACGAACAGTCTGCAATTGCGAAAGAAGCCTCCAATATCCTAACTTTCATCTCTCAGCTCTACGTGTTCGAGGTTGCCAGCTGCAAAATTGTCTTTGACTATATGGAGAGACTATTGAGCGACCTCACTGAGATCAATGTCGAGTTGCTTCTCCGTATCTGCCGCATGGCCGGCCGCCTGCTACGACGCGATGACCCCCATGCAATTAAGCACGTCTCTGGGGTTCTCAACCAGTCCGTATCGAAGATGGGATACGCCAATGTCTCGGTCCGCACCAAGTTCATGATCGAGACGATTACCGACCTGAAGAACAGTAAACCCAAGGGACGAGGACTGGATTCGGCAGTTGTGTCTGAGCACGTACAGCGCATGAAGAAGCGGCTAGGCGAGCTCAAGTCCCAATCACGAAGACTGGACGGCCTGGCACCTATGGGCGTCGGATTGGCAGATATCGAAGGTGCTGATACAAAGGGAAAATGGTGGCTGGTTGGTGCGAGTGTTCCTGTCAAATCGGAAAAATCAAAGGGCGAGCGAGACATCAAGAAGACGAAAGATGACGCCTACGAGTCTAGTGACAATGAGGATATGGACATTGTTCTGCCGGATTACCCCAAAAAGGCTCGGGCACAGGGCCTCAGCGGGACGCCACAGATTGCTATATTTACGGCACTCATGTCTGCCACAGACTTTGAGCATGGCTACCGCCAGTTTGTGAACCTCCGGCTCAAGAAGGACGATCAGCTGGAGATTGGGCGAGTGCTGGTGCAATGCGTTGGAAGCGAGGTCCAGTATAATTCATACTACGCGCTGGTCGGGAGACAGGCCTGCGCCAACAGCCGAGTGAGATTCGCACTGCAAGATCGACTCTGGAAGATATTTAGAGGTTTGGGAGAGTCGCTCTTCGGAGAGGATCCCGACGACGATGAGACAGCCGATGGAGAGCGCATGAAGGATGAGAGGCGGGTTGGCAACGTCGCGAAATTCTACGCGTCGCTCATTGCAGATGGCAGTCTAAGCATCGTCATTCTCAAGCCCCTGGAGCTGCCGGAGGCAAACACCTGGACATCGATGTTTGTGCAGCGGCTGATCATTGCTCTCCTCCACGAGTGCCGAAGCAAGGGAGCTAGCGAGGACGTCAAGGTGGAGAAGATCTTTGGACCTACAAGGGACTTACCGGGCCTGGCAGCGGGCATCCACTGGATGCTTCGGAAGAGGATCCGGAAGACCAAGCTGATCGGGGCTAAGGAGTTGAAGAAGCTGGAGGGCGTCCGAGAGAAGGTCCAGGCGGCGGTTCAAGTTGTGGGCGCCGATGACTAGGTGCGTATGTATGTATGGATGTTATGAGTCTTATACTTAGCTACCTTGACTTAGACGGATGCTAGAGATTGGAGGAGACTAGCTATTGTATACTGGAGAAGATGTTTATAGATAAACCACTAAAAGTCGAGGATGGGGAAGTGCAAGGGGTACATGCGGGGAAAATGCAAAACCATCGGAATCCGTGCCGAATGTTGGATTGACTATCCGGATGAAACCGCCGCAGTGCTTGAGTAGCGTGTTATGGTGAGCTTGGTCGGGGTTTTGATAGCCCAGCCAGCATGTCGGCGTAATGCATCACCGACGAACGGTGACGTCGATTTGGCCCGGTGGGTCGGGTAGAGGCGGGCTTAGGCCGGGTGGTCGGTGATGGATGGGTCGGAGGCCGGAGGTTGGAGGTCGGTGAGGACAGCTCCTACCTACCAAGGTAGGTAAGTCGCAAGGGGCAAAGGGGCGCGAGGCGTTGGAGAGGGAGCATTCGGGAGCATTCTACAGATTACCTGTACAGATCACATGTACAGATTACCTACCTACCTACCTAGGTACAGTGAGACACCTTAGGAGAGAGAGTCTTTACTAAGGCGTCGCGTGGAAGGCCGGAGCCATTGTGAAGCACGAATAGCGGCACGCACCGGCAAGAATGGGTTCTAGGCTCGGTTGTGTCCTCCTCGTTGTTGGGGGTTGGTCTTCTCTCGGAACTGCAATTGACGGTTCGTTGGGAAGATATGCCCGAAATCCAAGGCATTAGCCGACTTCAGGCCAGGACCAAAGTCACTCAGGTCACCAGGAAGGGACCCAAGGACCCAAAGGGGGTCAGAAGAGGGCAAAGGACGCACTGTCGTTGGGCAGCCGGAGATACATGTCCAGGGGACGGCCGAGCCCACCCCAGCGCGGTGCCAATGAGTGGTCTCGGTGTGGCCGCAGGGCACCACGGGCGCTGGAGCACTGAAGCAGTGGAGCTACCACGGAGGTCGTCGGTACGTACCTGCGCCCCGTCGCCGCCGCTCGGCTGCTCTGAAAAAAATTACCTGATGGGCGGGCTACCGTTGCCGAAGCTCCCTGAGGTGTGTCCCGTGTCCGTGTGCGCGGCCAAACAACGAGCTTTACCAATTCGCTTCCATTACCGTCGAGCCCTCTCCCTCAACCTCAACCTCAACTCGTGTCATCTCGACCTCTCCCTCCACCTCCACCTCCACCCCATTGTGTCTCTCCGCACACAATATTCCGCCCATCATGCTCTCCAGTCGTTTAATATCCAGAGCCGCTCGCCCGGCCTTCCAAAAGTCGACGTGAGTTGTGTCCCATTCTCGTCGCCGCCGTCGAGCATCAAAGCTTGCTCCGCCAGCCACGGCAAAAATGACTCGTTGACTGACCTGCGCCGCGCTGCCTTCTAGCCTCCCCGTCGTCGTCTCTGCCCCGGCCCTGTCGCGATGGAGCCGCGGATACTCGTCCGCCTCTGGTACGTTTGTCGGGAGCTTTGTTGAGCCCGGGGCGTCCAGCTTGTACTGACCAGACTTGCAGAGGAGAAGGACCTCGTCATCATCGGTGGCGGCGTGGCTGGCTACGTCGCTGCCATCAAGGCCGGTCAGGAGGGCATGAAGGTTCGTACACGGCTCATCCTCAACCATCGCACGCCGATTTCGTGGGCGAATGGGCTGACAAAACCGCCCGCGCATAGGTTACTTGCATCGAGAAGCGCGGCACCCTCGGCGGTACCTGCCTCAACGTCGGCTGCATTCCCTCAAAATCGCTCCTCAACAACTCCCATCTCTACCACCAGATCCTCCACGACACCAAGAAGCGCGGTATCGAGGTCGGCGAGGTGAAACTCAACCTGGCCAACTTCATGAAGGCCAAGGACGACGCCGTTAGCGGCTTGACCAAGGGTGTCGAGTTCCTCCTCAAGAAGAACGGTGTCGAGTACATCAAGGGCACCGGCACCTTCGTCGACGAGCACGAGATCAAGATTGCCCTCAACGACGGCGGCGAGACCAGCGTCCGCGGCAAGAACATCCTCATCGCTACCGGTTCCGAGGCCACTCCCTTCCCCGGCCTGGAGATTGACGAGAAGCGCGTCATCACCAGCACTGGTGCCATTGCCCTCGAGGAGATCCCCAAGACCATGACCGTCATTGGTGGTGGTATCATTGGTCTCGAGATGGCCTCCGTCTGGTCCCGTCTCGGCACGAAGGTCACTGTCGTCGAGTTCCTCGGCCAGATCGGTGGCCCCGGCATGGACACTGAGATCGCCAAGGCTACCCAGAAGCTCCTCAAGAAGCAGGGCATGGACTTCAAGCTCAACACCAAGGTTGTCAGCGGTGACAAATCTGGCGAGCTCGTGACGCTTGCCGTTGATGCTGCCAAGGGTGGCAAGCCCGAGACTGTAAGCATGAGAAAAAGGAGCCATAGATTTATTGAATGCTGACCCAATTTATAGATCGAGTCCGATGTTGTCCTCGTCGCCATCGGCCGACGACCTTACACCGGCGGTCTCGGCATTGAGAACATTGGCATGGAGCTCGACGATCGTGGCCGTGTCATCATCGACTCCGAATACCGAACCAAGATCCCCCACATCCGATGTGTTGGTGATGTCACGTTCGGCCCCATGCTTGCCCACAAGGCCGAGGAGGAGGCTGTCGCCGTTGTCGAGTACATCAAGAAGGGTTACGGCCACGTCAACTACGGTGTCATCCCCTCAGTCATGTACACCTTCCCCGAGGTCGCCTGGGTCGGCCAGACCGAGCAGGACCTCAAGAAGGAGAACATCCCCTACCGAATCGGCACCTTCCCCTTCAGCGCCAACTCGCGAGCCAAGACCAACCTCGACACTGATGGCATGGTCAAGATGATCGCCGACCCCGAGACCGACCGCCTTCTGGGTGTCCACATCATCGGCCCCAACGCCGGTGAGATGATTGCCGAAGGCGCCCTGGCTCTGGAGTACGGTGCTTCCACCGAGGACATCGCCCGAACGTGCCACGCTCACCCTACCCTGGCTGAGGCCTTCAAGGAGGCCGCCATGGCTACCCACTCCAAGGCCATCCACTTCTAAGCATATTGAGAATGCTGAGATGCTTGCATAGCTCGATACCAGTGTGTTGGGATGACGCGGCACCAACCCGTTTTCTCGTGTACCTCTGGTGGCGGAGAATAAACACCCTGGGACTTGGTAGAGCGAAATGGCGTCTGCCGTCGTCGCTAGAAGTGGGCAAGAGAGGGTATCTAAACCAAGACCTGCGTGAAGCGGAAACGAGCCTAAGCCGACTTGGTCTCAGGGTCGTGTAAACTAGTAATACTTTCTCTTTGTCGTAGCATGATGAATGGAAACTGAAAAGGACAATTCACATTGGGTCACTATCAAACACTATGATTTTCGGGAATGGGGCGAGGGGCAATTCCTCTGTTCTCCAATTCCAAGGGAGATGCCAAAGGATGGATCCCCTTTCCAGCAGCTTGGTTGCCTCGAGTGCAGACTCCTGCAACTTACAAGGCATAAGTCGGTGAGCTAGGACCTTGGAAATGCATGCCGATAACCCATTTGAAGGTATACAGCCGCCATGCCCTGGTTGTTTCGTAAATGAGCAGCTAGTATTGGAGCATGCCGGTGATGTGGGCTTACGGCACGGAGCCATATCTTTGCACGAGCAGGGGCGAGCCGGAGCATAACCATTCGATGTTGATGATGATTCTTGCAGGAGCTTACGGCCGGATATGTCAGTTCCCGGACGAAAGGGCCCCTCCCCGGAGCGTCCGCCTGCCGGATCAGGCCACATGGATGATGGAGCTGGGATGGGGCGGGTGGTGTTCTTCCCCCAAAAACCAAAACCCGGAGTGGAGACATCGGCCTCATGCAAAGAGGTGGGGTCGACGGAGGGACGGACAGTCTTGGATATCCGGAGTGACGATGTCTCTGTTTCGGCAGTGCGGGATGTCCAAGGTGGTAGGTAGAGAAGGAGGATGTCGATGCCTAGTTCTCAATACCGTTTTGACACCAGTTTAACACCGTTTTTAACACCGGCTGGAATGAATTTGTTGATGCGGCCAGTTCCTCAAAGCATTGTGTTTGAATCCGTACCGCGAACAATGAACAATTGCAGCAGAGCGCCCGCCTCCTTGAGAATGTTGGGAGCCTTGGATCGAGATTGACAGGTACCGTATATATGCGTACTTCCGAGGCTCTTGGATTTGGAGCCAATTGAGCTATAGCAAGTTACATGCCTACAGCAAGCTTGTTCGTACTCGTTCTCGGGCATTGTGACGAGGCCATTTCGAAGCAAGGGGCTGAGGTTGTGGTAAGGGGGAAAGCCACGGAGACTCGGTTTCGCTTGCATTAGGCAGAAATATTTGAATGATTCTTTTGTTTTATCTGGTATCCAAGTGCCGTATATCCATCCATCTGCCTAATTCAGATTAACGGGATAGGCTCTGACGCGAGTGCCCCCTGGGTGGTTATGCTTCAAAGTCGTACGTCAGAAGGACCCCCGCCTCGGTACTTGAAGCTGCCATGATCAGGGCCTATCGGTGGCTTCAGAGGCAGAGCCTCCAACTCCAGGCGGGTTAAAGTGCAAGCCCCACCCGGCGTGGCGGGGGTTTTTGGGGGATTTCGGGGGATTTCAGTGGAACCCCTCGTTGTAGTTGCTGTAAGCCGTTCCGAGCGGCCGCGGTGGCGCCGTTGTCAGCCATCGCTAGAGGCCCTGTAATTGGGTCCCTGGGCCCAGTAAACAGGACCGGACCCAGTCCCCAGGGATCGGGTCATGAGTGCCCGCCGCCCTGTGGGCGCTAGAACTCAGCACGCACCATGCACACCACGCCTACTACCACGCCTACCACCACGCAGGCCGACAAAAAGATGCGGTGAAATGACCCGTGGAGTTGACCCGGCTCCCCCCTCTCCCCGTCTTTATCTTGGGCCCATCCGCTCCCGCATCAGCCGGCTCTCTTGATCGCTGGCCTCAGAAACGCTGCCGTCTCTGCTAAGCAGCTAATTGTCCCTGGGACTCCTTCCTCCAGCTTGCCCTGCTGCTTTCCTCCTGCAGTCGCCATGTCTCACACTGCCCCTCAGTGCATCACGGGCTTGCCCTCACCACCTGCCGATGCCAGCAACGGCCCCGCGAGGGCGCCTCCGCTCATGACCCGCGACGAGATCGAGGCCATGATCGCTGAGGGCCGCAAAATTGTCATCCTCCATGGCCAGGTCATCAAGGTTGACCCGTGGCTCAAGTACCATCCCGGTGGTGACATGGCCTTGTTACACATGGTTGGGAAGGATGCCTCGGACGAAGTTGATGCGTGCGCCACCATATGCCACTTCTGCAGCGGCATGACACTGTGCTGACTTTCTTTTTTGCGTGTTAGTCTTCACTCTCTCGAGGCGAGACAGCAGATGATGCGTTACCGGATCGGCCGTATCGAAGGCAGCTGGCTCAACTTCTCGCCGCCTATCCAAGGCGGCGTCTACCGCACCCGCGCTGAGATCGAAGCCGCCGCCAACGATGGCGATTGCGCCAAGGACACCTCCTCTAGCCCCGCCACCTCCCGCACGCCCTCTCCAGTCTTCGACGATAGTGACGCAAAGGGCGTTCGACACCGTACCGGTGGCAAGGACCAGGCCAATGCCGGCGCTGGTTCCGTCTCTTCCGCTTCATCCGTGTACGAGGAAATGGACGGCATGTCGTACCTGGATACCGTGACCCTCGAACACATCAACCTCGACCTCGAGAGATACCCTGCCCCAGATGAGGTCACCCAGGCCAAGATTATTGTCAAGTATCGTGAGCTTCACCAGCGCATTTACGACGAAGGATTGTACGACTGCAACTACTGGGCGTATGGTGTGGAGTGCTGTCGATACGTCTCTCTTTTCATCGGCATGTTCCTGGGCATTCACTTCAAGCAGTATTTCATCGGTGCCTTTTGCCTCGGCGCACTGTGGCACCAGCTCGTCTTCGCCGCTCATGATGCTGGTCACATGGGTATCACTCATAAATTTCACGTCGACACGGTCATTGGCATCATCATTGCCGACTTTATTGGTGGATTGTCTATGGGTTGGTGGAAGCGCAACCATAACGTCCACCACATTGTGACGAATGCTCCCGAGCACGATCCTGATATCGAGCATATGCCCTTGTTTGCTGTCTCCCACCGACTCCTCGGCAGTCTCCGATCGACGTACTACAACCGCATCATGGAATACAATGCCATAGCCAAGGTCCTTCTCCGTGTTCAGGCCTGGACCTACTACCCTTTCCTCGCTTTAGGACGCTTCAACCTTTACGTACTCTCCTGGGACTATCTCCTTGTTGGCCGTGGTCCCACCAAGGGTCCCGCAGCATGGCATCGTTGGCTCGAGATCATCGGCCAGATCTTCTTCTGGACTTGGTTTGGCTACGGGGTTGTTTACAAGATGCTCCCCGATGGGTGGTCGCGATTCACTTTCATCATGGTCAGCCACATCACCTCATCGCCGCTTCACGTGCAGATCGTCTTGTCTCACTTTGCCATGAGCACCGCCGATCTGGGACCCCAGGAGTCGTTTGCCCAGAAGATGCTCCGGACCACCATGGATGTCGACTGCCCCGAGTGGCTCGACTTCTTCCATGGCGGCCTCCAGTTCCAGGTCATTCACCACCTATTCCCTCGCGTCCCCAGGCACAACCTGCGCAGAACCCAGAAGCTCGTCCAAGAGTTCTGCAACGAGGTCAACATCCCGTATGCTCTCTACGGCTTCGCCAACAGCAACAAGCAGGTCATTGGGAGGCTAGCGGAGGTGTCTAGGCAAGCAGCGATTCTGGCCAAGTGCCAAAAATCGATCGTCGAGAGCGGGAACTACTCCGGTGTTCACATCCACCACTAAGGTTGGAGTTGCGAATGCAAACGAGCCTATTCTTGTACATATACGGGCGAAACTTGTACAAGTATGTCTTCCATCTTGAAAATATTCTCAGGGGCGAGAATCCTTTGCCCTCTCCGGCGCTCTAGTCTTTCGAGGATAATCTAATTATATCTGAACAAGCCACACACTCCCAACTACATGTCATATTTGAGCCCCTGACGCGGTGATTTCGGCATGGACACTCTCTCACCGAGACGCCGATTTCCCCCGAATCCAGGAACCATTTTGGCATGTTGCACAGCTACGTCGACGTCAGTTCTCAACTTCGGCTTCAGCTCCGGCACCGTTGAAGATTGCAATTGCCGACTTGCGACAGGCAAGGGCCTGGTGCAGGAGGATCAGTGACCCGCTTGCTTGGGAAGCGTGGCTCAGACCCTGGTTGAACGGGGGGTTCTATCTCACTCACCCCCGGGAAGCCGCGAGCCGGAAGTCCATAATCGCAGAGAGGTTGATTGTGGGGTGGACATGGGTGTAATCTGAGGCTGAGGGGGTGGGAATGAACCGGAGAATAGGTATTTAAGGTCAGGGCATCGAGGACAGCCTCGACAGGATACCTTCAGCTTTGAATTGGGCCTGACACCCACGGAAATTCGAAGCATTTCTCTCATAACTTTGGTTTGTGGTAATCTTTTACGTGACTTCTTGCGCATCAACATGACGACAGGCAAAATGGACGACGTGGCAGCAGCCAGAATCCGCAAAGCGAGAGGAGTCAAGGTAAGACACCCAAGGCAAACATGAGATCCGAGGACAAGAGACTGAGATCAGATCTAGGACGACTTCACCAGACGAGCCACTCTGGCTGCTCAAACGAACCAGGGAGTGACGAAAGGCGACATGAAGGGCAAAGGGAAGGGTAGTAACTCGCAAGGGGGAGGGAAGCAAACATGACTCATGGTAGACAGCGTTTTGCCGTTTGACAGCATGGATCACAGGCTTGGAAGAGAACAGAGGCCGGTGGGTTAGTGAACAGGTCAGATAATGCTTCTCCCCTGTTGCCGACCGTGCATATCCCGGGCGGCGGATGAGAGCCTGGGCGGAGATGGGGAACCCGGGTGGCTGCGGGCGTTGCTGGAGTAAGGATCATGATACATGGTGAACTTGGAGTGGAGGTGGCTGACCCGGTTCAGTAGGTAGAAATGGGTTAGCTGTTCTGAGCTGTCGACTGCAGATTGTGATGAATGTAACCTAAATCAAATCGAGACGATTGAACTTGTGAGATCCTACCATTCGGCCTTGGGTGAGGCGGATGAAGACGACTTGTTTCTTTTCAGGCAATCCAACACTATCGATCCACACCATCTCAACAAGCATCTCAGCTTGGGGAGAGGAGAGGAGTAAGGAGAGGAGTAAGAGGAGGAATAAGGAGAGGAGTAAGAGGAGGAGTAAGCAGACAAGGCAGACATCAACCGGGTGCTGCAGGTCTCGCAACCCCTCCAAGCTGGCGCCGCGTGGTGTCACACACTCGCCAGTGGTGCGCGGCCGTGACTTGATGAGGCTCACCAACGGCCGGCGTGAGACGGACGGGGCTGGCCGGTTTTATCACATGGCGCATCTCCCCTGTACGTCCAGTGACGTATTAGAGCGAGCCGAGATCAGGGACAGCTTCCCGGGTCTTACGGGGGTTGCATAGGGACAGGGCGGGATGAGGGGTTCTGGATGGGTGGATGGACGGGTGAGTGGATGGAGATGGGGTGGGATCGGCGTGAGCGCCGACGCATGCGTTCGCCTTGGGTTCCTTGATTGTTGTTGTTGAATGGTGGGGAGTATCGTCGTCTCTTGTATGGGTGGGAGGATAGTATCCCCCACGAGCCGAAGACCGGAAACGGCGGGCTCCGATCTAGATCTCTCTCCATTGCCGGGACTTGCTTGGTCTGGGGCACGAGAGTCAGGGGCAGAGGCCTATAATTATGATGAGAACAAGGGGCTTTTGCTGAGATAGGTACCGCATCGTACGAATTTGATGTCAGAGTGACCACGATGCCGACGAGATTCTCATGTTCCACAGCTTGGATGCCCAGAATGCAGCACGCGACAGCCTGTTTGACGCTATGAGCCAGTAGCCGGCCCTCCAGCTAAATTATAGCGTGCAACAGCCTGTGGCACCGGGCTCTTGGGGGTTGGGCGCCCCTATAATAATGCCATGACGCCACTGCACAGCCTGAGTAGCTAGCCCTGAGCAGTCCGTGTGCATAAACCACGGGCTAGGTGCCCACTGTCTGTGGGTAATCCCATGGCACCTAAGCTTCTCTCTCCTGGGCTGCAGGTCTCCAACCTCCGACGAACCAGCCTGCCTAGCTTAACTCCCTACCTTGCAACGTACCTTCTACTACAACAGCCAGCCGAGCCTCACGCGGCCTCTCCTCGCATCTCCATCTCCATCACATCTCATCGCGCCGCATCTCTATCCCCATCCTTCTCGCTGATCGTCGCTGCTCCGTCGCACGCACTATTGTCCCTGTGCCGCGTCTCGCGGATGATGTGAGAGAGCTGCCCATCATGGATGCCAGTATCCAGCGGGCCCTCAACGACAAGCTCTACGACAAGCGCAAGGTCGGCGCTCTTGAGTATGTCTCACACCCTCTATCTGCCTCTCGCACCCTGCTCTTCTCAGCGTCCTCCTTATTGCTTATCGGCCGGGCCTCTCTCTTTGCATGATTCCTGCTGGACCTGCGAGCCAACCAGTTCTCTAGCCTGTTTTTGTCGTTGAGCCTCATGACTGACCCCCACCTGTAGGCTTGAGCGCGTCATTCGTGAGCTCGTCAGCACAAAGGACTATCAGCGCGTCCACGACATCCTTGAGCAGCTCTGCAATGAGTATGCCTACGCCGTTCATCAGCCCCATGCTAGAAATGGCGGCTTGATCGGCTTGGCTGCCGCTGCTATCGCCCTCGGCTCTGTATGTTTTGTCCCTGGACTCCCATCCATCCCCATCTCCATTGCGAAGGCTGGATTCCGCTCTGCGTTGTCTCCATCTATACTGTGAATGTTACCGTGACAACTACTGATGCGACTTCGAAACTCTAGGAGCTGCCTCGCTACCTGGCCAAGATTGTTCCCCCGGTCTTAGCCTGCTTCACAGATCAAGATGCCAGGGTCAGGTACTATGCATGCGAGGCCATGTACAACATTGCCAAGGTCGCCAAGGGCGAGATTCTCGTATATTTTAACAGCATATTCGACCAACTTTGCAAGGTATGTTGCCACTCAGGCCTTGGAATCACAGTTATCCACTGCTACCAGCAACTGACATGACATAGCTTGGTGCGGATTCGGAGCTCTCAGTCAAGAACGGCGCGGAGCTTTTAGATCGCCTTGTCAAGGATATCGTATCCGAATCCGCTGCATCTTACGTTTCTATTCTCGAGGCGCCTCCCGAGTTCGAGGGCGATGACAAGGTCTCGTTGAACGACCATTCCCACTTGCCCACCGCCTTCTCTCTGCCCCGTTTCATTCCCCTGCTTAAGGAACGAATCTGGGTCATTAACCCCTTCACCCGCCAATTCCTAGTTGGTTGGATCACACTTCTCGATTCTATTCCGGACCTAGAGCTTATTACCTATCTACCAAGGTTCCTTGACGGCCTTCTTAAGTTCCTGTCTGACCAGAATCCTGATGTGAGAGCTGCCACGCAAAATTGCTTGGATAAGTTCCTCAATGAGATCAAGCGCATCTCTCGCATCAAGAAGGGTATCTTGGAGAGTCGGAGGTCTAAAGAAGGTGCCAAGCGAAAGCGACAGGACTCGATGGATAGCGACTCCATAACCCCGGAATTAGAAGAGGGGGACGAACTAGATTCGGAGGCGGTAAATGAAGATGACGACGATAGTAGTGAGGAGGACTGGATCCCCGGTCAAGACGTTGAGATCAACTACAAGAATATCCTTGAGATATTGACTGCTACCTTGGACTCCCCCCTGGGTGCGTATCCAGCTCACACATCCGTACCTTCCTATTCATCGGTTTGCTAACTTGGAACAGAGGAGGACTCCCTGCTAGAATCGCTCAGATGGATCGTCGAGTTCCTCGACATTTGCCCAGAAGAGGTCTTGCCCTTCACCCCCAAGATTCTAGCTCATATGCTCCCAGCCATGGCAAGCACCAAAGAGACCATCCACCAGGCAGCGACCCGGGTTAACACCTGCTTGATGGATTATGTCGTATCGCTCTCGGACGATTCTGAATTAGGTCAACCCCACGCTGCCCAAGCTCATCACTACTCGACTTCTCGACTCCCTATTCCCGGTGATAAGTACGATGGCACGAATAGCAACCGAGTCTCCTTATCAAGCTCAAGAGACCTCGACGTCCGCAGCCCGACTCCAGGTCAGAATCGGTCAATCTCGACCCCCACAAACATCCCGACCTCCCAGACACAGGCCGATCTCGACTATGCTGCTGCTGTCAACTCGCTTACCCTGTTATTCCTTAACGACCATGAAGCCACTCGCGTGGCCGCCCTGACATGGCTTATCATGCTGCACAGGAAAGCCCCCAGGAAAGTGCTTGCCTTCAATGACGGCACCTTCCCCGCCCTGCTCAAGACGCTGTCCGATAACTCAGACGCCGTCGTTACCAAGGATTTGCAGCTCCTGTCGCAGATATCCCGGAATTCAGAGGACGACTACTTTGCCAACTTCATGGTCAACCTTCTTCAACTATTCTCAACGGACCGCAAGTTGCTAGAAACTCGTGGCAACCTCATTATTCGACAGCTTTGTCTCAGTCTTAGCCCTGAGAGGATATACAGAACCCTGGCAGACTGTATCGAGAAGGAGGAGGATGTCGAGTTCGCGAGCATCATGGTTCAGAATCTCAACAACAACCTCATCACAGCGCCCCAGCTTGCAGACGTTCGAAAAAGGCTACGGAATCTCGAGACAAGAGTAAGTTGGCCACCGGTGGATGATTATTTAGATGCTGACCTATCCCTCAGGACGGCCAAACATTATTCGTGGCTTTGTTCAGGTCATGGTGTTACAATGCTGTCGCTACCTTTTCTCTATGCCTACTGTCTCAGGCATACGAGCAAGCATACAACCTGCTGCAGATTTTGTGGGTTCCATACCAAGGCCGCTGACTCTAGAATGGTTACTGACGGTTACTTAGTGGCGAGTTGGACATGACGGTCAACATCCTGATCCAAGTCGATAAGCTTGTGCAGCTGATTGAATCCCCCGTCTTCACCTGTTAGTTGCATTCCCGCCCTATAACACCATCGAATGGTACGCTGACCCCAAATCCAGACCTACGCTTGCAGCTGCTGGAGCCCGAGAAGTTCCCGTTCCTGTACAAGTGCATGTACGGTATCTTGATGCTACTGCCACAGTCGTCTGCATTTGCTGCACTGAAGAACCGGCTCAACAGTGTCAGCTCTATCGGTTATCTACATACGGCACCTAGAACGTACGTCCCACTCCCTGTCCAAGGTGTAATCTAAAACCATACCGATGTCTTGCACCTTGGGACCCTGTCCTGTTGCACTCACGTCGCTAACATGTCTTAGTGCTCCGTCGACTACAAGTAGCTCCAACTACGACAGGCCGAACCGGCTGAAGGGCCGAGAGGATGGTAACATTCGGTGGCAGGAGCTCTTGGAGAAGTTCCGAAGCGTTCAGGAGCGAGCTCGGCGAGCGCAGAGGCAAGGCCTGGATGGAGAAGACATGCCCTTCATTGGGATGAGCGAAATGCGGATAGGAGATGGATCGATGGACCCCAAGGGCAAAGACACGCGGATTCCAGCCATGACGCCGACGCCGCAGAAGGATCCCACACCAGCGCCACCGGTACCGGCCAAGAGGACTGGTCTTGGAAGGCAATTTGGGAGATTGGGTGGAGCAGTGGCGGGAAAGAATCGGCGCAACTAATGACGGCTTTGTTGAATCGAGATGCATTGGGCTGTTTCAGGTCTTTGGTGAGGACAGCAAGGTGTCCCGCGGCTGGTGTTTAGGCAAGTATTTGTATCATATCTAGGGATGAATGGAACAATTGTCATCTGCGCCGTTTCACGGGACTCTCGCGCTCGACTAGGCCTTCGAAGACGGCGTCGCGTTGTGATGTAAAGGTGCGCAGTTGGCCCCGGAGGGCCTCGAGCTCTGATCGGGCCATGTCGGGGTTGCTGGGCAGGCCGTGAAAGTTGGCCATTTGGAGGTCGAGATCCCGCTTCTCGGCCAGGATGGCGAGATACTCTTGCTCATCGCGGGCGATGTCAGCGGTGGTGGGGTGCGATGCGTCGGCAGAGGCGGAGAGGGCAGCAACACGGTCCTGGAGGTCAGGCATCTTGGCGGACATGGTCTTGACCTTGCGTTGCAATTCGAGGTTCTGCTTTGCTAGGTGGGGTGGGGGCTTGTATTCGTCGCCTTGGAGCAGGCGGAGGAGGTTGTGGATCTTGGACGTTTCCTCCTCGATGTGGCGGTGGAGGATGTCGACGCGAGACTTCATCTGCTCCGTCTCCTGGATGCTTGCCTGGAGACCGACCATGCGACGACCTAGATCCTCGGGCTCTGGGAAGGCAATGCCGAGCTGGAGTGCCATGCTGGACATTGCATCGAGGGCGGTGTGGCCCTCGGCCGGCAGGTTGTGTTGGACGGCGTCGAGCAGGCCCTGTCGTAACGGGCGTCGTGCGCGGGTGTGGTCATTGCCCGTGACAAACTGGGACGTGGATTGCTGGAGAGAGAGTTCCTTCAGGGCAGCGGATTCGGACTTGGCGAGAAGCTGGCGCTCCTCGTCGGCAGTGTCGTTGAGGGAGGCGAGGGCGAGGAGGGCCTTGAGGGTATCTGCGTTGCGCTCGAAGGCGGGGACTGGGCGTGGATGGAGCTTTGCGACTAGCCAAGTGTCGATGTAGGACCAGTCGCGGGCGGTGGATGCGGCGATACGGGCGACGGAGGGGGAGAAGATGGCGGAGTCTTCGGAGAGGTGGTGATGGTGGCGGCGGTGAGCCATGGTGACGGGCGTGGTGTTGGTGTTGGCGGATCTGGGGAGGGGTCAATCGTTGCAATCCGACCCCGCGGCGAGGCACCGGTGGTAATTCCAGGTCTTGGCGGATGGGGTAGATGGGTGCGGGTTTGTCTGTCAGGTTGGAATGCGTAATTGGTTATTGGGTCATGTCTGGGCAACCGGTGTGGTGGTTGTTGCGTCGACAAAGGCAGCCGCCACAATTCCATGCGAGGTTGTTCACGAACGGAGGCACACGCAAGGCTGAGTGAGAGGTGGGTTGAAGGGTTGCGCCACAGACGGAGCCTAGACCGTGGCTGGTTGGGGGGGCGTCCAGTCGCTGGAAACCTTGTGAAGATCTAGGTACATGCCGGCAGCTGTAGTTACCACGTAGTAGGGGCTGGTGTGGCTAGTGTGGTCAGTGTGGTCAGTGTGGTTGGCGGCGTGATGCGTGCCTGGGACTTTTCCGGTGCCTCCCCCACCACGGAAACCTTATAGCGCCCGCCGCTAGCAGCTGCAGCGGGCACCCGCGTACCCAGGTAGTTCGTGTGCTTCCCGATAGGACGGTACTTGTGGACACGTGTAGCTTTGGCGGCTGGGGCAAGTCGCCGACTGACAGCGCCCCGGGTGGGAAAGAGGACAGCGTGGGCATTGGTGCTTCCTGGCTGTGCAGTTGGTGGGAGAGTCTCGTCGCTGTCCCCGGCGGGTTGGACGAATGTGAATCGTAGCCTTTCCCGTTGGCCCTTAAAGCCCAAGTTGTCTTCTTCTCGACGTTCCCGCGTCGTCGTCTCCGGTCTGTCTTTGTGCTTTGCCATTGTCCCTCTTCCATGTCTTGTTGAATCTGCGTGTCCCTTCCATCATTGGACCTCGCTCTCCCTCCCGCCCAAGACGTCACAGTCTCTATCTTTTATCGTCGTCGTCGTCGTCGGTAACAGCATCTCGCCATGCAGATCCGACTCTCAGCGCTGGCCGTGGCCGCCACGACGCTCCTCGCCACGGCCCACGGCCTCTCGCCGCAAGACATCCCGTCCGATCTCCCCGTGTCGTCGCTCCTGACGTCGGCGCAGACGCACCTGTCCCGCGGCGAGACCAGCGAGGCCCTCCTCTACTACGATGCCGCCCTCGCCCGCGATCCCTCCAACTACCTGACGCTCTTCAAGCGCGCGACCACGTATCTGTCTCTCGGCCGCACCACCCACGCCACCGACGACTTCAACAAGGTGCTGTCCATCAAGCCCGGCTTTGAGGGCGCCCACCTGCAGCTGGCCAAGATCCGCGCCCGCTTCGCCGACTGGGACGGCGCAAAGGCCCAGTTCCAGTCCGCCAGCCGCAATGCCGACTCGGTCGAGGTTAAGGAGCTGGAGGAGGCCAAGCTGGCCGCTGCGCTGGCCTCAATGGCCGAGCAGGGCGAGAAGTGGGACGAATGTGTGAACCACGCTGGCACCGCAATCTACATCGCCAACAAGTCGCCCGGCCTCCGCGAGATGCGCGCGCGCTGCCGCTTCCAGCGTGGCGAAGTTGAGGAGGGCATGGGTGATCTGCAACATGTGCTTCAGTTGAGGCCCGGCGACACCACTCCCCACGTCCTCATCTCTGCCACCACCTTCTACGGATTGGGCGATCTGGACAACGGCCTTGCCCAGGTGCGCAAGTGCCTGCACTCCGACCCCGACTCCAAGGTCTGCAAGAAGCTGCATCGCCAAGAAAAGGCTATCAACAAGGCCTACACCCAGGTCCAGGGCCAATTGAACCGCGGCCAGACCACCACCGCTGGAAGGTCTCTCGTGGGAACGGCTGATGAGCCGGGTTTGGTCCCCGAGATCCGGAGGCAGGTCGACGAGCTCTTGGAGAGCGGAAGCATCCCGGCGCATGCCAGGGTGAAGCTGTTGGAAGAAGTGGTCGAGATGACCTGCCAGGCGTATTCCGAGGTAAGCCCCCTCTGCTATATCCTCTCCACGTTCAATTCACTAACTATCATTACCAGTCCACCCACAGGGACGCCTCCAAGTACTGCGACGAGGCCCTCAGCCTACACCCCAACTCATTCTGGGGACTCCTCCACCTGGGCAAGACACAGCTCAAGGACGAGCTGTACGAGCCCGCCATCCAGACTCTCCAGAAGGCCGCCGAGGTGCGCCCCGACCGCAAGGACAAGGTCCACCCCATCCTACAAAAGGCCCAGATCGCTCTCAAGCGCAGCCAGACCAAGGACTACTACAAGGTGCTCAACGTGGCCAGCGACGCCGACGAGCGCCAGATCAAGTCGGCCTACCGCAAGGCCTCGAAGCTGTACCACCCGGACAAGGCCGCCAAGCAGGGCATCAACAAGGAGGACGCCGAGAAGAAGATGGCCTCTATCAACGAGGCCTACGAGGTCCTCGGCGACCCGGAGCTGCGCGCCCGCTTCGACCGCGGCGACGACCCGAACTCCCAGGACCGCGGCGGGAGCCCCTTCCAGGGCAACCCCTTTGGCGGTGGCGGTGGTGGTCATCCCTTCATGTTCCAGCAGGGCGGCGGTCGTGGCGGCGGCGGCGGCGGTGGTGCCAACTTCAAGTTCCAGTTTGGGGGACAGCAGTTTGGATTCTAAGCTGCAGCTGCAGCGGCATCTTTGGTTTCGGGGAACAAGACAGTTCGTGTACTACAAAAGGGCGCCCGTGCAGGCGTGCGTGGCTGGTGTTATGGTGTTCGCTCGTCAACATAGCTTTAGATATACCTTGAGAATTGAAGCATTTTGGGTTCCACCTGTGTACATTCTTGTCGCAAGTCAGGTTCGTCAAGTAGTGTACCTTGCTTGACATGTCCCATCTGCGTATGCATCATGTACTGCTGCTACGTCCGCTTGCCAACGCCGAAACCGGCTGCGGCTGCAGCTGGGAGGCAAAGTCTGGCCCCCCAAATGACGAAATCGCTGCGGACGAGCCGAGCCGAGGGCCATCCATCACATGGAGTAACTTGGACAAGTGGCTACTGATCAATCACATGAATCCGACGAGAAAGAGTCGTGGCAGGCACAGAATTCAAACACGCCCGCCGATCAGCGCCGAGTCTGCGGCGACGGCGCATTGCTGTATCTTGACACAATATTACCAACAAACATATCATCACACACCCCGCCATCTAGCCGAACCGTTCCGCCTTGCCTTCCCTGTAGGATTTGGAGATTTTATGTACACGTCCGTCGTTAGTGTCCAGTCCGCCCTCAGTCGCTTCTACTCCGAGCGAAGTGCTGGCGGCTGCTTTGCCTGATTCTCTGCAAGAGTCCAAGCCAGGACTGGTCAACGTCGAACCGAAGAGAAAAAGGGGTCCAGGGTATCGAAGATACTGTCGTCGCCGTCGCCTTCGTCGTATTGGTTGGCGCTATTTTATTGTCTCTTGTCGTTGTCGTTCGTTTTCGACGCTGGGTTATAGTCCTCGGCTCGAATACGACTTCCGCAAGCGTTCGCCCCCTATCGTCGTCCCCCAGTTGTATATATTTTATGTGGTGTTCAGGTACTTCACGAAGCATCGTTGCGCTTGATGAAGTAAGCCCTATTGAGAGAAGGCAACGGTCAGCAATAGAACTGGGCAAGGCGTCTATTTCGGTAATTTCACTTACTTGGAGAATTCGTACGCTGACCAGCAAATGGCTGTGCTGGGCATTGTAGTGACAATTCGGGGACGAACGCCCTTGAAGAAGCCAAGGAATCCCGCTCTTCGGTACAGCAGACGGCATCCACCAGCGAAGCTGTTCACGTTTCTCACTTCGGGGTCTACTGCAGTGCCTCGGGTCTGTAGCATGGTCTTGATGACATCCATGGGAGTTGTAAGTCCGGCCGCGAAACCACCAGCAACGGCGCCAGCCAAGCAGTGTGTTACGGGATCGTAGTCTTTTGCGGGGTTCATGGCGGTGGAGATGGACTCGTAGGCGAGGAATTGGAGAGCGGTGAAGGGCACTGTCATGGACAAGGTCGTCGGGTACGAGATATAGAAAGCGCCTAGTCCTTCCGTCTTGTAGACATACTTGGCGCAGTCGACCATGGATCGGTACATCTTGCTCGAGTTCTGGATCTGCATGCGCTGCTTGATGACTGTGAGGATGAGGTGTCAGTTGCCAGATGTTTGAAGCGGTTTTGGGAAAGCTTGAATTGTAGCGCCATACCATCAAAGGGGTTCATGAAGGCGTCGCTGGCGATGGTGGCGGCGGCACCGCTGGTCGCTGCGGGATTTCCATATTAGCATCCTGCGACAGGAGTTCGATATATCGGGGGATAAAGCTCACCAGCAGCAAGAGGGTGGTGAACACCAGCTTGGTTTCCACCCATGGCGTGCTTAACAGCCTCATATGTCGCAAAGTAGACGGCATGCGCGGGACCTAGCAGTGCGCGTTAGCAGACGGAGGCGGGGCAGGGCGGGAGGGCGGTGCTGGACTCACCAGCTCCGACAATGACACTGGACATGCCGCGCCACAGGCTGAAGAAGCCCTCGGTCCTGGCCATGTGGAAGGTGTTGCGCATGACACTCGAGGAAGCCGGGGTGGTGCTCGGGTTGAGGATCTGCATTCGTGTCTGGAAGGCGAGAGTTAGAATTGCGGTCGGGGGCAGGCAGCAGGTAAGGTATACGAACCTTGATCGCATCAATGGGATACATGACAGTGTGCTCCTGTATGGCGAGGGCGCGGTTAGTCTTGGACGGAGACGAACGGGGAAGTCGGGGCAGCATACGGCTATGCCGGCGAAGGCGCCTGCTGCCATATTCTGCAGCAGGGAGAAGTTGGGCGGAAGGGATTCATAGCTAGAGCGGACCTCGTCAGCGGAAATGAACTTGGAAAAATAATCGACGACGGCGTAGGCGTTCGCAGCTCGCGGCGACACAAGGGGAGCTCACTCGTAGTCCTCGACCTCCTCTGCACTTGGCTGGGCCATGGCGGCCACAGCTTCCGATGCTCCGCCGAAAGGCTTGGATTCGAGGGTAGCCAGGTTGAAAGCTGGGCCAAAGCCGGGCAATTGCGGTTGAGAAGAGGCGCCGGAGAGCGTCGTGGGGATCGGGAGACGGGCGAGGGCCGCTATGGGACGTCGAGGTCGGCGATGGAGGTGGCCAAGATGAGATAAGACGCAGGCAATTGACGGCTCTCAATTCGACCGGGGGTGGGTGGGTTGGTGTAGCGAGTCGTGAGTCGTGAGTGGGTGGCTGGAGGGGGACGTCGTGCCTCGTCGACGGCGGGTGCGTCGATTAGTTAATCGAATAGAGAGGATGCGCTCCGTGGAAGCGTCGCCGGATGCTCGTGGAGGCGGAGGGTTGAGATGTCGCTGGGATGGAAGCGAAGAGAGAGCAAGGCGGCGAGCGATGGGACGGATGGAGCAAGGGACGAGGCGGAAAGTGAGTAGCTGTCGTCTGAAAAATTTCCTGGGGGGGGTTTTGCTCCGTTTACGGCCTCGGAGTCCGGGCAGCTTGGCGGCGGCAGCGGGCAAAGCAAGTAGCCTAGGCCCGCCCGCAGCGCCCGTAGGTACCTCCCAGACAGAAGGTCAACGGGGCGCGTCCGCGGAGATACATGGTGGAGTGGCTGCGCACTGTAGCTGCGTGGTGAGTGGTATAATTGGGCACCACTCCAGGTACCTTGCCCCCAGAAGCCCCAGAGGGCGGAAGGGCCGTCGGCCTGCTAGCGCCGAGGTACCTCGCACACAGGTGATGGCAGACGTTGTCATTCTCCAGTGGCCTCCAATATGCGTGGGCGGAAGTGTAGTACCGCGCAGCCAAGGTCAGGTTGTCCAACTCCAACGATACGATCCTCCATCAGCGCTCTGGCGCCGGTCATGGCCTTGCACTCTCTGGCAGGCCCGATAAACAATCGAGGCTGAGGGGATTTCTCTTATGCGGGACTTGCCTTCCCGTGTCCAGTTGTGCCGCATCTAAAATTATTCACCGCTGTCCTCCAGCTGAGGGTTCCGCTCGATATACGCCCATCCTGCCTGTATACAGAGTAGGGCCTCGGAACAACACAAACCCCAGCCTCCGCGGGATAGTTCCTCCGTCGACGCTGTGCAATTCGGCTTTGGGCCTCTCTTTGTTCGACCAGATCGCCCATGGCTCAGACCAACCTCGGGCTCGCATTTCCCCTCACACGCTGCCGTTGACGCCAGTGCCCCCTTCTCCTCGGGGCGCCGCGGAATGGGGAATAGATAGGACGGGGGACGGGGCACGCTGGAGCGGGCAACGGGCAACGGGCCAGTGGGCAACGGGCCAGTGGACACGGCGCGCTAACACCGAGCTACCACGGCTCCGGACCCATCCAGCATCTGAATGAAATCTCGGCATGCGAGGGCTTGTACGTAACCCTTCATTTTATTGCTGTGCAGGCTTCCCCAGCCCCAGCAGCGCCCGTCGCCCGTCGCCCTGGTTGCTGTGCGTTGTCTGCTGGGGACCAATCATCAATTATTGCGCACTGTCGCCGGGTGTCACGGGTATCAATCAAACAACCAGAACGAGGGCTCGTCGCCAGTCGACTGCCATCTTGTCTCCTTCTCCAACCGATCATTAATTCCAGCGTGGAACCCATTGATGCGGCTCTGGAGGCTCTTTCGCCTCGTTTGCCGCTGCGGTGGCTGGAACAAACTCCACCAAGCCAGACGAGCGTGAGATATGTCTGGGACTCCATCTGCACCCACTACTAGTCGCCCGCTTCATGTGTGATCCCTACCTACTCTCTGACCGTCTGGCGGAGCTTGTGCAGAACTTTGTCTCGTCGAGTACGGGCTACTCCATCTCGACGCACATCTCTTTCCGCTTTCTGATTCTGTGGACGAACCTAATGTAAACCCCAGCCTATGTATTTTTTTTCGTCTCGCAGAACAGTTACCAGCAGACACGGACAGAGGAAGCGGTGCCCTTCGCGTAAGTATCGAGCATGCAAGTCATCCCTTGTCTACCTAGGTAGTTACCTACCTACCTACGTACCTCCCTACCTAGGTACCCAACGGAATGGGAAGACTTCCATAATTAGACACGCGGATCCTAGCTGTCGGCAAAATTAAACCACTGGTGCTTCCATTGCTTCTTCTAGCACTTGTTCTTCTTGGCCAGCCTGGCAGAGATGGCCATCTGGCCCGTACCATACCCGAGGTCCACGGAGCACAACCGTGTCTCTCTCCCCAGCTACAGGGATGCTTGTGGCCCTCGACAGCCATCCCCTGCCCTGCACCGCCTCTCGCCCTCGCTCCTGGGGTTTGGGGTTCGGGGTGCATTGCAGAGGGAGCATTGTCCAGGGATAGGTCGACCCGATGCGAGCTGATGAGGGTCGCAATTAGGTTATCAATCAGCCCAGGTTCTTCGGCATGGAGCAACCACGCATGCCGACCTCCGACTGCCACTCCCCCGATGCCGCCGATATGCCGATATTTCCTTACCTGCTCCCGAGTGCAGCGACATCAAGGACCTACCAACCACAAAGTACTTCGAGTCCACCATCGATGTTCCCGTGGCCTTGTCCCAAGCCACCGATGACCCGGTCGCCCTAGCCGTCTAGACTCCCTCTTTTTTTTCCTTTGGTTACTTCGTAATTTGCACACGCACCCTTGGCGCGTATCCACACCAGCTACAAGTCACAGTTGCAACCTGCACAGTGCGTACCCTGGCACTGTACCCTCTAATCTAATCAATCAATCAGTCAGCTGTACTGCATAGAGGTATCCATCCACCATCCACCATCACCGTATCGGTCAGTCCCTCCAGGGTCATGTCATGCAGAAAACTCGAATTGCCTCAAGACCGCTCTCACGCGACATCTGTCACAAAAGGCCCCCTGCAAACTTACAGCCCTCCCAGATCGATCCTGCCTATCCCAGGCCATCCCAAGAAGCAGTCTTACACTCACTGACACATGTTCACCCGATCTCCGGGCTGTCGAGTCGGAGCCGATTCTCTCACTAATAAATTACTCATCTATAGAAAAAAATGGACTGACAGGCACGCTTTACGCGCGTGGTCAGCCTTGGTTTTTCGAATCGACTCTAACTCAGGCTTGCGTCGCCTCCAAGCTAAATAGGCCATCAGACCAACAAGGTGGCTTTCATCCATGTATCCTATATTCTCCATCTGCCACACCAAGTCACTCCCCCCTCTGCTTTCCCTGGATATCAGATTCCCCTTGTCCAAAACGCCACATGCAAAGCGGCCCTGCGCAAGCGAAAAGATGCCTGACAGGGCCCAAAAATAAAAAAGGAAGTCAGGCGAAGGCAAAGCGAGAGGAGCCACATCATCTCTACGTGCCCCCGACAAAAGGAAATCGTCTCCTCCCCATTCTCTAGCTCTTCTTTATACCATGCCTCCACCCCGGCGAGGTCGCTGTGTCTGTTGCAACTGGTAGATAAGTCCCAGCACGCCGGCGTCCGTCTCCTCAGTGTTAGCCGCGCTGTTCTCTCGGCTGAGACCCTTCCCAGGTGATGTCTCCCATGTTGATTCGCCCAGTATTCCCCCGGCTTCGTAAACAGATTCCTCCTGCGCCAGTCTTCGGTCCCCGCTGCCGTCTTCAAGTGACTCTTCGATAATCTGGCTCTCCCCGCGATATCCGCCACGAGGATGCCTTGATAGGTATAAGCTCCGTGCTCCGACGTTGCCAGCTGCTGGTTGGTGGTGTTGATCCAGCAACATAGATGCCATTGGTGACGGCGGGGGAATCGCCGGCCCAGTTCGTGGTCCTCGTCCCGGGCCGGGAGCTCTACTTCTTGCCCTACCCACATCCGCCCGGCCCATGTATGAGCCCTGCATGTCCGCTGCCAACGTCGGCGAGTTGAGCCCCGGGAAAGCTGGCGGAGGGTGGAAAGCCTGTCGTGACCCTGGTGGCATATGTCCAGGGATTCCTGTTTTGGGGTTGATAACGTAGTTATCAATGAAACCGTAGTATGATGCTGCCATCTTCCCATGCTTCGTCGAGTAATAGTCCTCCCGCACATCCTGGTGCCTGTCCGGCTGTCCTGTGTTCCCAACCCCTTTCTGGAAGTCGAAGACAGCAAACGAGCACACGTAGCCAAGCCCATCCACGTGGACAGTGAACTCACGGAAGAAGTCTACAATCTGATCGCTGCACTTGGGCAACGCGAACAAGAGCAGCATCGGTGTCGTAATGATGCCCATCACCTCTTCCAGAAAGATGATCACCTTCATCTTATACAGCTCAGCAAACTCCAACTTCACCTCGAAGCTATGCAGTCGGCCATGCCAGTGATCTGGCATGAAATGGGTATACTCGATGACGTTGCGCAGTGCGTACTCTGGGTTGAAGACGAGTGTTTCTTCCGAAACCATTCCTCGCGTGATAGCCCATATAGCACCAAAGACACCCAAATAGAAGAGTACCGTCCTGTCTTTAGTGATTTCAAAGTTCAGAAATAGCTCCGAATCCAGTATGGAGCCCACCGCCAGAACAGCAGTAATAGCTCCGGTCATGAATGCTATACTTCGGGCGATGTCTTCTGTCATTCGCTTGGGGAATTGGTCGAGGTATCGAGTCGCGAAAGGGACTGACATGTGCAGTCTCTCGTAGAAGATATGCGGTAATTCATTGAACTCCCGAAACTTCCACTCGGCCAGGGACGTGTACTTGCGCGCAGCCGCTAGTTTCGGATCCTTCTGATATTCCTGCAAAGCTTGTCAGTAAACGCCAGTTCTTGGGATATTTGCAGCACCAACATTGTAGTATGTGAAGAAATACACTATGACAACATAGGCAAGAACCACTGGAGCAAATATGAGGTTAAGAAATCCTGCAAAATAGAGTCGTTGCTTCAGCTTCTGGCTGAGTACGCCTCTTCGATCTGCCCGGAGAAAGTCTTGTTGAACTTGACCCAGCTCATTAAATGCCATGTCTAGGATGCAATAATGCAAATACCACTCCATCGTCTTGGAGAATAACTGCCGACCCCCCAAAAACGGGACGGGCAGAGAGAGGTCCAGAACATCTTTGTTGATCATTGCAATGAGGTAATTGTCTTTGCGCATGAGTCGATTAGCAATGTCATGAGCATCAAGCCGCTCCTTTGACTGGCTTCCGATGAAGCGGCGCAGGCTCTTGGATATATTGGTGGCCGTTTTCGGGTTCTGGTCCCGCAACGTCATAAGCCGGGCCACAATGTCCTGCCAGGACACAGTTTGCATGTCTTGTTCCGGGATGTCTAGGAGGTGTATGTAGAAGTCCCGGATATAGATGAGGCGCCGGATCTCGATAAAATACTGGACTGACTTCCAGATGAAGAAGAACGAGTACAGCCAGATGCCGAGATTCCAAAGCCCAGACATTTTGCTGGTGCACTGTTTGATAACGATTTCATTCAAAGACTTGCTGTCGGGAACCTTGGAATAGTCAATGCATTGGCACAGAAATGTCAGCAAAACGGCCACAAAGAGGGTCTCACTACCGAAAGATCAGCATGTTGGGCTCAGTTCATGGTCTCGGGGTATTGAGACTCACAGTAACCACAAAGCGTTGGCGCACAAGATGCACCACAGCCCACCCCCTTCGTAATAGTCGTACACGTCCCGCATAAAGCTATCCAGATTCGAGGTGTTAACCCATCTCCAGAGCGCCTTTTCCCGAGGACCACCCGACATTATCCCTCTCATCAAAGGCGTTGGCTGAGGCCCTGGCGGGGCGCTGAATGGGTCATCCTGGTGAAGTCTTTGCTGCGTGGTTGCTGCATCCCATTGTGCCCGGGCTCTTGCTGAAGACGGCCCAGCTGCCGCGTGGGGAACGGGGTCCGGTTGTCGTCCTGAACGCCTTGAGGGAGCCGGCAGAAGATTTTCTGCTTCATTGGCCTCTACTAGAAGAGAAGCTGGCACATCGTTGTCTACTTCATCATCTTGGTGAGCTGGCCATCTTGAGGATTGTCCGCTGAAATGGCGTGCGTGTGCGGCGGCCTGGCGGGTAGCTCGGTTGTTATCCTTCGTGTCAAAGGCTGCGCTATCGACTGTCATGCGGCTGTCACCAACTGCCAGGCCTTCCGCATCAAAATCGTTGAAATGCTGCCCCAAGTTTTCCTCGTCCAGGCCGGGGTGGTCGTCCGTGTATCCGTCGTCTTCACGAGAACGCAACTGCTCGTAGAATGATCGCGAGCCTTTAGAAGGCGGCGCTATCCGAGAGAAGATATTGGAAGTCATGGTGGGCCCCGAGGCAATGGTTCATCTATGAACCACGATGAGCATATCGTTGAGGTATCGAGTCTCGATGCGAAGGACGGTCGAGGGGGTTGCGGGAGGTGGTCGAGGGGATGTAGCCAAGCAAGAGCTACGCTGCCTTAATAAAGTTGATGATTATGTAGGTCTTGATGATGAATGGAAGGTATTTATGGGCTCGAAGGGTAAACTCTATCAACTAAGAACGATGAGCGTAGTTCTATCGAGGGGGGTGGACTTGGCCTTGGCTCCGGAGGGCAGGTGACCACGATCAGCGTGACCAGGCGCACATGCGTGAGCTTCGCGCGTGCTACACAAGCCGGGCATCGGAAATTCGAGGCATGGAATAGCAAACTACTGACCTTGGGATTTGGCTTATGCTCTCCTGCAAGATGATGACGAGATGTGCCGACAGGGTTCTGAAGCGCAGCGTGCATGTTCCAGGCATCACAGTCGTGGGTATGACGCTCCAAAGCGGTGTGTTCGTTTTGCCGGACTTATTGGCCGATAAGCCACCCCACCCTGCGCCACACCGCCTACCCTTTCAAGTCCGCACTCTCGACACCGTTGCAATACTACGGAGATCCACTGTAGGTGTGATGAGTTGAGCTGTATCATCGGAATATATTCAACTCGGACAGGCATATTTCAGTCTGTAGGCCTGGGATCGCGGCCAGACTCGTTTTTGCGACTGCCCTTTGTCCTCCAACCCTTCGAAGTCGCACCGAAATGAATTGTATTCCCGAGGGCTCATAGATGTTTATTCTCACTCCTAAGGTGGATTAATATCAAGCACAATGTCGTCAGATCACTCGTGGTCCTTGAAGAGCTTGCCTTCGAGAGATGCCAGCAGCTCGGCGCCCCATTCTACAGAGAATTCTTCAGCACCATCCCCAGCTCTAAAAGGCGTGAATCCCCTCACTTCAAAGGTCACCAGCGTCCTCTCAACAACGCACTCGGATACCGAATTCAGAGACGCTCTCTTACTCCTCGATCAAAGAGGGATTCAAAATGATGCTGAGACTCGCCGCCGGCTCCGCCTGGATCTACAGAAGGAAGTGATTGACAGCAATGCCGAGGTTATCACAGAATTCGGTCGTGTTGCAGAGGTGGGTTTGTTCCTTTCCTGACGAGATTCATGCCAACCAAATGTTTAGCAACTGCGAAGGATCAAGACAACTCTCGACAAACTCAATACGGGATACGAGGATATGAAGAGCCAGGTCGTTGCTGCCCATACTCAAACCTCTCCGGCATTGTCTGAAGCGTCGTCCCTTCTGGAACAACGGAGACAAGTCGAGGTCAAACAAGATCTCCTCGGCGCCTTTAAGAAACATTTTATCATGTCCGAAAATGAAGTCGCCGCGCTAACAATGACGGCTGAGCCGGTGGATGACCGATTCTTCGAGTCACTAAGCAAAGCCAAGAAGATCAGCAGAGATTGTGAGATCTTGCTTGGCTTTGAGAAGCAGACGCTGGGTTTGGAACTGATGGAACAGACGTCGAAGAACATCAACCTCGGCTTCCAAAAGCTGTATAAGTGGATACAAAGAGAGTTCAAAACTTTGAACCTTGAGAATCCACAAATGAACGCGTCCATTCGACGCGCTCTCCGGGTCCTCGCTGAGAGACCGACTCTCTTCCAGAATTGTCTCGACTTCTTTGCCGAGGCCCGAGAGAGAATTCTTTCAGACTCTTTCTATGTTGCTTTGACTGGAACCTCGCCGTCTGGCGTGGAAGATCAGTCGGTCAAGCCCATCGACATGACGGCCCATGACCCTTTGCGATATGTCGGAGATATATTTGCCTGGATCCACTCAGCCACTGTCAGTGAGCGTGAAGCTTTGGAGATTCTGTTTGTCGCCGAGGGCGAGGAACTTGCCAAGGGCTTGAAGTCTGGTCGAGACGCCGAGATCTGGCGGTTGGTGGCCGATGATGACGACGAGGCTGAGACAGAAGACTTCAATGCCTTGAAGGCGCTTCACGACTTGGTTGACCGGGACATATCGGGCGCAGCTCGCGTACTGCGCCAAAGGGTTGAGCAAGTCATCCAAGCCAACGAGGACATTATTCCAGCATACAAGCTGGCCAATCTCATCAATTTTTACCGCATCACATTCCAGAAAACGCTTGGTCCAGACTCCAACCTTGTGGAGCTGATTGGAAGCCTTGAAACGGAGGCTCTTCGTCAGTTTCGTGCATTGGTCCGAGATCATATTGCGACCATCCAAGGCGAATTCCAACATGCTCCATCCGACCTCGGTCCGCCAGTTTTCTTACAGGATTCACTCAAGCAATTGAATTCGATCAGCAAAACGCACGACTCGTCCCTGTCAGCCTTGGAGGACCGGGAGGCTGAGTTTGAGAACGTCCTGGCAGAAGCATTCGAGCCTTTCCTAGCTGGTTGTGAGAACATGGCCAAGTCCATGGAAAAGCGAAACGGGTCCATCTTTCTCATCAATTGCATGCTGTCCGCCGCTGCGGCGCTCGAATTGTTTGATTTCACTCAGAACAGAAGCAAACGGCTCCGAGAGAAGGCGTCCGAGGAATCCAAGAGACTCGTCGGTAGCCAGTATAGCTTCTTCCGAAAAGGCTCAGGGCTGGAGCCCATCTTTAGCACGCTGCAGGGAGATGGGGAAAACGGGGCGGCCTCACTGGATAGAGATGTATTGAGTCAGGCAAGCCAGGTCTTGGATGACTTCCTGCCGTCGGCGCTGATGGATGCCATGGATAATTTGAAACACCTTCAGGACTCCAAACTCGCCCGACAAATCACGGAGGAGGCGGCTGGGAAGTTCTGCGATGACTTTGAGCAGCTCGAGGAAGAGATAGCGGAAGATGAGGAGGACTCTGTAGACTCAGACGACGACGAGGGTCTCCGATCAGTGTTCCCCAGGACCACGGCGGAGATTCGCGTGTTGCTCTCGTAGTGAGAGGGACAGGCCAGGGGGGCATTTCCTGGAGGGCCTCATAGCTTCCATTAATTATAAAGCAGTCGGAAATTGTCAATTACAAATTTGTCTACGGCCAGCTGATACACAAGTGTGGTTTCACGTGGGGTGCGAAGATGAATCTGTGCGTCTTGTATTGTAAGTGATGTTCGGGGTGTCTGTCTGCGTCTAAGTCGCTCAAGCAGTCAGACGCAACGTATCTGCCAACCAAATGCAACGACCCAGCTTGTTTACAGCAAATCATAAACACGAATATAGCAGCGTCTCACTCGAAAGAAGCGCCATCGCATCCGTCCCTTGCATCTCCACCCAACCTACTCGTACCGTCGTACTAATTAGGCAATTCCCTGCCTGTGCGACGAATGTGCGTACCCCGCTACGCTGGAGCGGGCAGTGAGCAGCAACCAACGGGCAGTGCCAGTCGGACTACGTCACCGCCCGCACCCAGCCTACTGTACCTCTGGTTCTTTGCCATGTGCTGCGACACTCCATCCTACTTCAACTATCAACGAGACCGCAAGGTCCCTCGAGCGCCCGCTACCACGACGCATATCCCCCGACCACACTTGGACCACACTCGACCCGACTGTCTATCGCTCCTTCGACATTGGCTCCCGCACCTCGAAAGTTACGCGACAGACGAAGCGACCGCCCTTGACGGGCCAAAGCGTGGAAAGTCGCTGTTGGTCAGACCCCAGACCCATCAAGGCGAGGCTGAGGGCTACTATGTCCTTGCTGCCGAAGCAATGTTGCGCAACAAAGGCCTGGCTGTGCTGCAAAAGACATATGATGACAGCTATCTAAGCTGCTCAACCGCCGTCTACTATGAAGGCCAGGTACGTAGGGTTTACGGTCGCCCCCAACCAGGCAACACTCCGAACTCCCTTGCTCACATCGATATCACATGTAGGGAAATGAGATCGAGGCGATGCGCCACTGGAGAGGCGCTCTCGACCAGATTTACGATTATCAGGCGAACCGAGCGGTCCCAGTACATCTCCCGCTGACAACCACTGAGAAGGCGTTGCAAGATGCCCTCAAGCAGCTCGAACTGCAGTGCAAAGAACGGATCGACCTCCTTGAGGCACTTCGGATATCGCGACATGACGACGGTAACTCATCATCATCAACTGGGAAATTGTCAAAGCGACCTAGTTTGGCGGAAACCGAGAGTCGGGGCAAGGGAGCCATAGGCCAAGGTACCATTCCGGCCGTGACATATTCGGAACTATCACGCCCAGCTTTACCGCCACGGCCCTCTCTTTCCATGCGTCGTTCGTCCGAAAATGCCCTCGTCGGTGGAAGCAGTTCACATCTCGAACCGGTATCATCGACAAGCTCGGTGCCGAGAACCTCGTCTCCCAAACTGCCAACTCGGCCCGCCAAGACTCTGCGATCTCCCAGCCCCGAAAAGCACACCATGAGAACTACATTACGATCAGGAAAGGTGGGTGAAAGACCTGCCAAGATGACCCGCAAGTCGTCCAAACCTGCTGGTGAAGGGCCTAGCAAGGCTGCCACCCTCGCATGGAGTGCGCTAGGCTCCAAGGACAAGCTCCCGAGAAATGTCTCCTCTGATGCTGGGCCAGCGCCATCACACGCAAGCCCGCGGGCTTCCCTCGATCAGGGTCGAAAACCACCGTCTGCGCCTTTACAGTGGGATAGTCACTCGAGGAGACTTGTAGTGCCTCGAGAAGGCGAGTCGAGCGGAGACGCCCGCCATTCAGACGAATATTTTTATGCGAGGCCATCACTGCTCTCCGTGAGCGCCGCCTCCAGTGCTCTCGGCGCGTTATCATTACAAGATCCACTATCGACAGAGCAAGGGCTGGGCCGTTCGGAAAGACTCGCCGGTGGTCGAGTTGGTTCTTCAGTAGCGTCTCCCCGTAAATTATCGAGGCAGTTTGAACCTGCCAAGGATTTTGGGGCCGCGGATGAGTCCGGGGAGATTTCAGAGAGGAGGACGATTTTGGATTCCCCTGCAGGGAAAAGCCCAGCTGTGAGGCGGTCCGGCGGGCCATCCAAGCAGCCCAAGCCTGATCCAGAAAGGGCAAATCGTTCTCGTCGGCGTGAACAGAAGCCACGCCCGGCTTCCGCTTCGAGTGGATCTGGAGAGGATTCCGGTCAGCCTCCAGCCAGGGCGCGTCGCTTCAAGCCAAAGGAGGCTGCCATCCAAGCTGATTCGGAAGCTCAAACTTCAGAAGAGTCACCAGTAGAAGAGAGCCCCAGCGAGATGACTGCGTGGAATAAGAAGAAGGCATCAATTCTCAAGAGTTTGCCTCCAGGTATCGATGAGGCGGCTGCCAAGCAGATTCTCAACGACATTGTCATTCAGGGAGACGAGGTTCACTGGGGCGATGTTGCGGGCTTGGAGATTGCCAAGAATGCCCTCCGGGAGACGGTGGTGTATCCATTTCTCCGCCCAGACCTATTCATGGGATTGCGAGAGCCAGCCAGGGGTATGTTGCTTTTTGGACCTCCAGGCACAGGGAAAACGATGTTGGCTAGAGCTGTTGCAACAGAGTCCCAGTCCACGTTCTTCTCCATCTCAGCGAGCAGTTTGACAAGCAAGTACCTAGGCGAATCAGAAAAGCTAGTGAGGGCTCTCTTTGGGCTCGCTCGAACGCTCGCTCCGAGTATCATATTTGTCGACGAAATCGATTCTCTACTGTCACAGCGATCGGGCTCGGGCGAACATGAGGCTACTAGGAGGATCAAAACCGAGTTTCTCATCCAATGGAGTGACCTTCAACGAGCGGCTGCAGGGAAGGAGGTCAGTGAAAGGGACAAGGAACGGGGTGATGCAAATCGGGTGCTGGTACTGGCTGCAACAAACCTGCCCTGGGCAATCGATGAAGCTGCCCGACGACGCTTTGTGAGACGTCAATACATACCGCTCCCAGAGCCAACCACCAGAGAGACACAACTACGCACACTCCTAGGACAACAAAAGCACGACCTATCAGACGATGATATTCACAGGCTAGTAGAGCTAACAGACGGTGAGTAATACGGTGAAAGAGTTGACAGTGGATATGGTGCTAACTTTGGTTACTTAACAGGATTTTCTGGTTCGGACATTACGGCCCTAGCCAAGGATGCGGCCATGGGACCGCTACGGTCATTAGGCGAAGCATTGCTACATATGACAATGGATCAAATTCGGTCGATCGGGCTTCCCGACTTTGAGGCGAGTCTAAATACGATCCGACCTAGCGTCAGCAAGTCAGGACTGAAGGAGTATGAGGATTGGGCAAAGGAGTTTGGAGAACGGGGGGGCTAGGTGACTGGGTTTCATACAGACTACCATTTAAACCAGATGTATCTTAGCATGGCGGGTAGAGGAACTGCAAGAATATCTCAATTGTGAAGACCTGGACCATAAATTGTTCCTCTCCGTTGACGTTTAAGTTTGTAGTTCATCGGGTGTTGTGGTTCATCAAGCCAATGTCCGGTATGTCATTTTCTATATGGTACAGTAGGTGTAGCGACAGCTTTTGGTACATGACGCCTCCTCACGTCAATAGCTCATGATATCGTACAGGGCAGTGAGCCGAGCCGTTCACTCCGATTCCCACATCTAGTTCCCAAAGAACCAAGTCCTGAGACCCCGGGATGCTATGCCGGCTGATGCTTCCACCACGGCTGCGGTAGCGACGATGAATGCTAGAGCCCTCAATCAAGATTACTTTGCTGGAGTCTAGGCCTTGCGCTCCTGCGCCTCCTCCCAGGCCTTGCGCTTAGCTTCCTTCTTCTCAAGTTCCAGCTTCTTCTCCTCCTGTGTCCTCTCCACCTCGGTCTGTCTCCTGGCAGCCCTCCGTTCGTCCTTGGTGGCCTTTTTGGCCTCTCGCTCCAATATCCTCTCCTCCAGGGTCGGCACGGGCGGGCGCTCCTCAATGGGGACGCCAAAGGGCGCAATTATGTGTTTGACGACGTGGCGTTTGTGCTGGGAGGTTGGCCATCCGGGAACGATAGAGATGACGTCGCCGGTTCGGAGGGAAGAATTGGGGTCGTGAACGAGGTAATGCTTCGGGTCGGCGTACCACTGCATACAGCATTAGCAATTCACTCATTAATGGGCTTCTACGAGGAGCCTGCTCACCTTGTTGACGATCTTGTTCCACTTCTGACCGCCAACACGGACCTTGACAGTCTTTTGCATGAGGCCAGCTGAGACGACGACACCATGCAGCTCGTGCGTGACACGGCGCGCGGCCTTGGCGACTTGGGAGGACATTATGGTGTATCGTTACGGCGTCAAAGCAACCAGTTGCAGGGCCAGAGAGGCGGCCGGTTCATCAATTGCTGGTCGGAGAGTGAATATGTGCTGTTGGATCGCGATCAATATGCGATGCATCAAAGGCTGCTGTCCCAATTTTTGACAGCCAATGGGCGTTGAGAAGAGACGGGCAGGTGTGCTTAGGTAACGGAAAGCACCAAGCCACGGGCACCGGCCATAATTAGTGGCCCCCAGAGACGGACGAGACCCGCCGAGACATACACACACGTGCACGCGGGAATCATGGGATTTGCACCCTCAAATGAGATTGTGCATAGGAACAAATGTACTGCGAACATTGTAGAATGTCTTCTTTGTCAACCGTACCACTCCCGGCACCGCCATGCCTCAAGGGGGGGAACGAGCTCGGGACAACTCTCGTCGGGTTTGGAGACGGCACCACAGGCACGTGCCCGGGATTCTGCCAACCCAACTTCGGCCTCCGAAACCCTGAGCTCGGTGTGGTGAACCGCTGTACCTGGACCCAGTATTCGGGCTCACACCGCCCGAGTTCGGTATAGTGGTATAAGACACGGTACTAAATTAGTGGGACTCCAGGATCAACCACCTAACTAGCCTTTCGCTCCAGGGTTGGCTCCTCAGTGTTTGGTTAAACCGGCAGTCACTTGCCCATCCCCTCCGCTCCGTCTGGTTTTTCTCCTCCCCCTCCACCATTTCCCGTCCGCTTCTCTTCTTTGCCAATACCATCACTCAACCGAGCACTGTCCTGATCGATCCGTCAATCCGCCCTGCGCCAATTGTCGCCGAGCCTCCAGGAATCTCCAATCCTCCAACTAACCTGAGCGCACGCCCGCCTGTTCGTTGGCATTGAGTCACCTACGTCCACATTCAGCCTCCCCCACAATTCCACCAACCTCACCATGTCTTCCCCCGAGCGCCGTGCTGGAGTGAAGCGCCCCAGTATGAATCCCCGGGTTCCTGTTGTTCATCGGAAACATGATCACTAACTTAGATGGCTATGTGACAGGGACGCAGTCGCTTCCTCCTCCAGCCCTGCCCCAGTTGGTTGCCGAGCAGAACACGCCCATCCCCCCGACCGACAAGGACTCCCAGCGACTCATCGTAGTCCTATCCAATGCCAGCCTCGAGACGTACAAGGCTCCCACGGCGGTACCAGCCGCACCGGGATGCACCGCGAGGATAAGTACTCGCTGCTCAACAGCGACGAGCACATCGGTGTCATGCGAAAGATGAACCGGGACATTAGTGATGCCCGCCCCGACATCACCCACCAGGTTTCAACTCTGGCAATTTGAGTTAGCATTCAACATGCTAACATTTTCTTAGTGTCTACTGACCCTGCTGGACTCCCCCATCAACAAGGCCGGCAAGCTCCAGATCTACATCCACACTGCCAAGGGCGTCCTCATCGAGGTTTCGCCCTCGGTCCGTATCCCCCGAACCTTCAAGCGCTTTGCTGGTCTGATGGTCCAACTGTTGCACCGCCTGTCCATCCGCTCGACCAACTCCAACGAGAAGCTGCTGCGCGTCATCCAAAACCCCATCACTGATCACCTGCCCCCCAACTGCCGCAAGGTGACGCTGAGCTTCGACGCTCCCCTCGTCCGCGTTCGCGAGTGGGTCGAGACTGTCGAGTCCAAGGAGAGCATCTGCGTCTTCGTCGGTGCCATGGCCAAGGGTGAGGATAACTTTGCCGACTCGCTCGTGGATGAGAAGATCTCCATCAGCAACTACTCGCTGTCTGCAAGTGTGGCCTGCAGCAAGTTCTGTCACGCCGCCGAAGATGTCTGGGACATCATGTAATTCCATCACAGGTTCGTTGGTTGGGAACAGGAATAGAGACAGAAGTCAAAGGCCGGGTCGCCTGGCGGCCATACAACATTGTCGCGAGGCAGAACGGCTAGGCGAAGACTTGGAATGCCTAGTTTACGCTGTCGCTTGTTTTTACAACCAAAACATGGGGCGTTCAACAACGGGTCCAAGACGTGTTCATTGTCGTCTTGATGGGCCAGCTCAACCTGGTCCATATATTTTTATGTTTGCTCTTTCCTTTGCGTTTACGCATCTGTTCAGTTTCTCTGTTTCTTGTTTTGTTCTGGTTCGAATCCCAAGCAAACGCTGGGTCCAAAGACAACTAACATGCAGGTCTGCCATCACGGCAAGGCAAAAGGCAAGGCAAGACTGGATGGGGCGAAGTGAGGCAAGGTGGGGCGAACTACCAAGAGAGAGAAGCACTTCTGAGTGCTTTCCAGTGCGCGAGCAGGCGTCTCTTATCATTGGGTATCAAGCAGGGTCACATGGGGCTGGTTGAAACCAACTAGGGCGGAAAGACCAGAGACGTGCAAGGCAATGTGAGGGCGAAATTGAGGAGGAAAGCAATGTACGGCCGCAGTCGGCATAGTCGAAGACTCAAATTGCATATCGCGCATAAAGACAATTGCAAATCTCAAGTATGAGCGACTTGTAATTCCCGTCCCAAACAGCCCAAGGCGAGTTTCAGTGCCCATGTTGTAACCAATCCGCTCGAAGGCTGCGGGCCTAGACAGGAATCGAATGGTGAGTGGTTTGCCCCGCCTGGGGTCGCGTGGTCAATTGGGTTTGCGCGATGGATTGATGGATGAGTGGACGACAGATGGATGACCCGATGACGGCGAATGCTCACGGCCTCCGCCTCACTTGGGCAAGCGTTGCCGTTGGTAGCACTCAGGCCACAACAGTGCCAAAGGCAAGGCGGATAGTTGGCATTGGATATGGGCTGGGCATTCCAGGTTGTGTTGGCTTTCAGAAGGGTCAAATAGCCAGCCCCCACGTGCATATTGGGAACAAACGCAGCGAGGCTCGCCACAACGGCGGGGCAACATAGGAGCTGGGTGAGGATGAGGATCAAGAAAGATGGGTAGCAGTAGTCAGCCGTATAGTAAGCCGCCAGCCTCTCTGCGTGCGCACGTACAGCATCTGCCTCGCCACAGTAGAGTGCCTCTCTAGCCTTGTTTCTCATGCCCAAGTACGGTCAGATGCAGACATGGAACAGCGGGTGATTCGCACACGCAACGGTGCTAGAGCGCCGGACATTCGACACTCCATGAGAGATGGACAGTGGTTGACGGGAGCTATGTAGCCGAGAGCCCGGGGGTGGCCGGGGGTGGGCCGGGGGTGGAGGTCGGTGGAGGAGCCGGTGGAACGAGCCGGGCAGCTCTGGACCAGCCGTCGTGCTCGACGTGGCACCCGTGGATGGATTGGACGACGAACAGCATATTGACGTATGCGCTGAAGTGTTTGGCAAAGGCCAGACGGGCGAGGGGAGGTGGTATCGCTGGAGCTAGGTTCAGGTTCGCAGTAGTCAGGTTCAACGCCCGAGGTTGGTGACCGTGGGGAGCATCTGGGAGGGCCAAAGTGCCAGGTGCAAGTGAGGGAGGGACAGAGGGCTTTGGAGGGGTTCCGGTAGTGCTCCATGTGGTGTGAGGGAATTCCAGCAGGCGGCGGGCGAGTTTGGGGGGCAAGTGGTGCTCTGTTTGGCCTCCGTCCACCATCCACCATCCACCATCCACCATCCCCCGTCCATCACTCACCCAATGCCGGTCGTTGCGTTGCCCCCTGCCGCTGCAGGTACCAAATAGAAACGATCACAGCACCATAGACGGTGCATACATCATGTGGTACCACGGAGGTACTTCCCTAACCTGCATTGACTGAGATACCTTCGTTGGATATGTTGCCAGCCAGCCCAGGGCGATCTGCCCGGTATGCTGGCACGAGATGGTGGTTAACACGAACGGTGGAGGCTCTCAGGCGTGATCCAGGAGCCCAACACCTGGACGTGTCGGCCTCGGGACGGGACGCGTAGGAACGTGCGCTGTAGCGCTGTTTGTTTGTACCCGACATCCAGGGCCCGTGATTGGTACCATGTATTGGCACCATTGATTGGTACTCTCGATTGGGATGGGTTTGGCCTGACTGGCGGTCTGCGGGGCCGCACTGCGGGCAGTTTTCTCACCCACAATCCAATCCACACCCAGCATCAGTGGATACCTAAGGTAGGTAGGTAAGGTAGGTAGGTAAGGTAGGTAGGTAAGGTAGGCACAATTGGGGGTTTTTAGCACAAGCACAATGATTGTGTGCACAATCGCTGCACTGCACAAATCCCCCTCCCCCGTCCAGTCAACCACCCTACCATCCTGTCATGTGGTGCTTTCCATGATAGCCTCCCCGTTGTGATTCGATGTGACAAGTCGTGAGGAGATGCGATGCAGGGTTCCCAGCCAAGGCGCACGCACCAGGGGCCGGTATCATGTACGAACGGAGCACGAGAGGAAGCAGTCCCTAGGTACGGCCTAGACATGGGACTGTACTTGGGATCCAGATGGGTTAACTTGGAGGGGCAGCTGACGGGCGCCGAGGATACATAAGACAAGATGCAGAGGGGCCGCGCGCGCCAGACGAGAACAGACTGATGAGACACGGGGGCTGGCCGATGAGACGAGGACCCGTAGAGTCGAGCTCATAAGTCATAACATAGATACGCATCCAAGTCCTGTCGTTCTGCTCTCCTCTTCTGCATGCAATCCCCTTCTTCTGTCAGTCACGCTCAGCACACTCACACTAACTGACTCACTCAGTCAATCAACCAAGCATCAACCACAGAGACACACAGACACCCACGCATATCCCCACATAGACGGGCCAAATCCATTGCACACACACTCACGGCACGAATCACTTGATCCTCATACGCATCCACGCACATATATCAGCACATAAGCACTGTACTGCATAGGTATTCCTGTACCGCACTGCGCCGTATTGTACCTCCCGCGCCTCTGCACATTGAGGGAAGAGAGAAAGAAGGGCAGGAGAAGCACAGGGCGTCTCGGCTTCACCCCCGCACACTCCACCATTTCGACCGACTATCCACTTACCAACGGCCACCAAAACACAACACGCCAACGGCCACACGTCCAATCCCCAGCTCAGCCCGACTTGGCGGCCCAGATCGTGAAAGGGCGTCTGGCAGGGGGCAACGAAAAAGAAAAACGACCGCTGGCTCCATAAGACAAGGTGCATAGCACGTATCTTGCATCTCCATCGCACCCATCGCACCCATCGCTGCCATCGCTGCCATCGCTCCCATCGCCCTCGTCCATCACCAATCGTCAACCCCACCACAACCTCTCTCCCCTCTCTCTCTTCCTTTTCCTCCTTCTCCTCCTCTCCTTCTCCTCGACCGCCTCACCCGCTCGCCCATTCCATCTCTCGTTTCCCTTCCCTTTCCGAATATTTTCCCCTTCTCCTGCTCTTCCTTTCGTCGCCCCCCTCTCCTCGCCTCGCTCACCGTCTTCTTGTCCTCCTCTCCTTTTGCACTTTGCCTTACCGTCGTTTCGCCTTCACCCCTCCCCGACCCCTGGTCGGTCAGCCAGCAAACCAGCAGCACGCCCGCCTCTTCCACTGTCGGGGCTTTTCAAGGCTTCCCAAAGGCCCATTCAACAAGCCAAGGCATCCAAGCGGGGCGTCCCAGCGGGCAGCCGTGTTGGCAGCTCCACGGACGTGTACGGAGTATAATAAGTGAAGATGGCGATGCCTTACGTTGAGGTGTCGCACTTGGCATCCTCGACCTCCTTCTACGCCAGCATCCTTCAGCCTCTTGGTTTACGCTACCTTGCCACCGACCGCGAGCAGTCGTCTTCAGTGGGTACCGTCACTTACGGTATCCCAGCCGGCCCCCAACGCCAGGGACAGGGCTCTAGCAATCCAGTGCCGGTCTTGCAGATCCGCGAGGCGACACATCCCTTTGAGCCGCTCAAGTTCTCTTTCCTCGTCCTCGCCGCTCCGTCTTCGGCCGCCGTCGCGGAATTCCACGAAGCTGCCCTTGCTGCGAATCCGTGGCTGCAGGTACAGGACGAAGGAGACGGGTTTCCAGGCCACCCAAGTGGACCTGGCCCAAGGCATCGCTTGGGCATCGAGGGCGGTGTATCCCCAGGTCGAGCCACGGTCCGAGATCTCGACGGCAACACTATACAAGTTGTCTGCTCTCCTCCTTCATCCCGACAAGACATAGGACGGGTCCTCGACTGGAAATTCGACACCGCTTCTCGCTCGAAACATTCTCGTAATCGATCTCAGTCTCACCCTCTTCCTTCCCCAGCTTCTTCATCGGCCTCCTCCCACGCCAAGTCTCAGGCTCCCTTTCCACCTCAGTCCCGAATGCAACCCTCACCTCGCTCTAGCCATCACGGTTACGGGTCGGTTGCTCCCGCTGCCCTGACTCAACGTGCCCCAAGCCATGTTTTTGACGACGAGGATCCGTATGGGGAACCGTCCGTCTCTCCCCGTCAAAGTCCCAACAACAACGGCCTCAGTACTACCTCCGTTGTCGGCGCCCTGCTTGGTGTTGCGACTGTTGCCGCTGCCGGAGCAGCTCTGACCTACAACATGGTCACCAAGGAAAGGGAACGCAAACCCCGCCATGATACGGAGCCTCCCACCCTGTCACGCCGTTCAACGTTCCCCGAGAAGGCACCTTCCAATTATCACAGGTCCCGACACAGTGACCGTGGTCCAGGATACCCCGAATATCCTCCCAAGGCACTGCCCTATAGGGGCGCCGGCGCCTACGAGCCACAGGCTCTTCCTGCACCATACACAGAGGAAATTCCTTGGGGGCAGCCAGCCTTCAACGAGGACTACGCGCCCCGAAGGCAGACATACCCGGACGAGTACCCTCCCAGGAATTTATCCTACCCGCATGACTACACTCCAAGAAAGATGCCCTACGATGACGACGATGACAGTGATGAACCGCCACCTCGCGAGCATTCTCGTCGTGCTGTGCAGTACTTGACAGAGGAGCCCCATCAGAGCAGTCCCAGAAGCACAGCCGGTCGGAGCACTGCCGCTCGAAGCACTGCTGCTCGGAGTAGTGCGGCGAAAAGCACTGCCAGAAGCACCGCCAAGAGCACTGCCAAGAGCACCGCCAGAAGCACCACTAAGAGCGTCGCAAAGGGCAGGCCCGCAAGCCGTGCCCCTGATGAGATTGAGGAGCCACGAAGCCGTCAATCATCTAGGCATAGTACCGGTCGTGCTTCCACCGTGCGAAGCCGCAGTGAAGCACCAGTCCCTCGATCCTCGCTCACGGCGGTTGATGCAGACCATCGCAGTCAAGCCGGGTCTCGTCACACCGTTGCGCCACCAAAGTCAACGCATTCCCGTGCTCGGTCCCAGCGACCTCAGCATGATCCTGAGAGAGACTCGTTCTTTACTGCACGTTCCCGTCGATCCTCGGCAGTTCGCCGTCCGCCACCCCCTGCGGTCGAGACAGAGGTGATGGAGGCGCCCGAAGTGCCAGAAGCACCAGAGGTGCCAAATATGCCAAACTTTCAAGAGTTTCGAGAATTTCAGGAGTTTCAAGATGTCCAGCATGTTCGCCATCCTCAACATCCTCAAGACTTTCAAAACTTTCAAAACTTTCAAGACGTTCCACGCGCTCAGAACTTTCAACAAGGTTTTCAGCAGGAGTATCAGCAGGGCTATCAGCCGGGCTACCAGCAAGACTTTCAGCAAGACTTTCAGCAGGACTTTCAGCAGGACTTTCAGCAGGACTTTCAAGACCTTCCACGGGGCCCAGAGCTGGTGATCAGGAGTCGAGACGGCAGCCGATTCAGTGTGACCAGGTTATCGAATGGGGGCGAGCCCCCAATCATCATGGGCCACTCCAGCAGGGCTCCTAGCCATATGTCGGCGAGGAACATTGGTTTGCCCGTAAGTGGCATAGGTAGCAGCCACGCCGACTGGGATGACGACAATGCAAGCGTTGCTCCCAGTGACAGCATCAGCTGCGTAGGAAGCAAGGCGAGCAGGCGGAGCCGCAGAGTGCGATAGACGAAGATATGGACAACGTGCCATGTGGGTTTATGATTGACAGGAGCTATACTGGAAGGTGTTTATGTCCAGGGCATCTTGGCTTGAATTTGGATCAAGGAGATAATGTACTACATCATACTTGGGGATTTTTTGTCTCTCTCGTCATTGGTTGCATGGAAGGGCATCGGGAACTGGACGCATTCATACATACATACTGCATACATACATGACAAATACAGAAGAAACATAGAGATTGGGACACTGATGTCACGCTGTGCCACTCATTGCATGTCACCAAGAGACACTTACTTGACGTTCAATGGCCGGCTGCTGTGCTGTGACTGAATGTGACTGAATGTGCCCGAATGTGCCCCACGTGAGGTTGTGGTGGTGTGGTGGGGGTCACATCTGGAATGACTGGCAATGGCTGCGGCAATGGTCAGTGTGTGCGGGGCTGGACAACGTAATGACCGGCCTCACTCCGCTAGTCATGACAACCCACCCGCCATGACCAAGAACGAAATTCCCCCGAATTTAGTACCGGCACAGTAGGCGCTGGACACGGAGGGGTTTGGGGGGGTTTGGAGGGGTCTGGAGGGGTCGACGAGCCCCCGAAAAGAGGGATTAAAATAACGGCCCAGTGAAGGAGCAGGCAATTACTAAACCAGCCTGGGCCTGGCCGCTCCTCCCTCTTTCGTCAAGGCCCGGCGCTACACTTATACTCCGATTCTCGGCCCCGGCCCCTTGACTCTTGTTTGCTCTCTCCGTCGTCCCTCGAGAATTTGTGCACCCAACCAAGGAGCGCTTCGGAGTCATCTTGAAGCAAATAGTGCTGTGCGATACATCCCGTCGTCTTCAGTCATCTTTGAATCTTTCAGTCCTTACATGAACATTGCACCAAACGACACGGCCAGCAGTCTCATCACCCGCTCACCAAGCACACAAGCACACAAACACCATGCCGGGCTTTGAACTTGGCGAGTCCATCCCTCCCGACACAGCGCACGTGAGTCACTCCGACGGCTTTCATGACACTTTTGTTGTACTAAACCATCACTACCACAGGCTGTGAGCGTGTCCCTGCCTACGTGGAAATCAAATGTTGGCTACGAGGAGGGAGAGGAGTGGGTTATTGGTCGCTTGACCACGGGCTACCCTCGGTGAGTGTGTTCAGCCATTCTCGCGTCTCCTCTGCTGCGAGCTGACCAGCTGACACGCTTCCAGATTCTTCGTGCATAAGATCATTGCTGCCTTTGCAGAGGACATCGTTTCTCGTCATGGGCGTCCAGGCCAGCAGGCCATGCTCTTCCCCACCCCGAAGGTGGCCAGGAGATGTCTTGACTTCGTCCGCCAGCGAGTCTCTCCAGAACTCTCGCGCCAACTCGGCGTCATCGACCTCGCCCTCGACACCTCCAAGGATCTGTCAGCCCTATTGAAGAAATTGGCACCCACCGTGTCGGCCGTCGTCTTCCCCGAAGAAGTATTCTCCGTCGCCAAGCAATATTGGCAGCACACGGGCGACGGTACCTCTAGTCGCCGTGCCGAATTTTGTCATGGCCTGTTCCAAGACCATCTCTTGGTTCCAACTGCTGGAGCTCATGCTGCCCACGAAGCCCCAGGTAGGCCTTTCCGAGGCCCTAAGCGATACCAGCGTCCAGGTTCCATCGACGGCGTCCCTCCTGCAACCCCCCGCACCTCCTCTCCCAAGGAACCCGAAGAATCTCTGGAGAGTTCTCAATTCTTAGAGGAGCGGTTTGGCCGGAACCTCAATCTCTCCATGGTCGAGCGTGCGAAGTCGGCCATTCGAAGACGTATCGCCGGCGCCCTCGCCCACGAAGTCGACCTAAACAATGGCCCCCTACCTTCCATGACATCCAATACCCGAGGCATCCAAGGCCTGGAGGAGGGCGACGTCTATCTCTACCCTTGTGGAATGAATGCCATCTTCAATGCCCATCGGGCCCTCCTAAAGGCGCGGGAACCGCGGAAGAGTATCAACTTTGGCTTCCCCTATGTCGATACGCTCAAGATTCTACAAAAGTTTGGTCCCGGCTGCCTCTTCTACGGACACGCATCAGCTGAAGACTTGGATGAACTCGAGGCCAAGCTCAAGAATGGCGAGCGTTTCCTCGGCCTATTCTGCGAGTTCCCTGGCAACCCTCTCCTCACCTGTCCAGATCTCGCCCGTATTCGAAAACTTGCCGACGAATTCGACTTCGCCATTGTGGTCGACGAAACAATAGGCACTTTCGCAAACATCAATGTTCTTCAGTTCGCCGACATCGTCGTTAGCAGTCTCACCAAGATCTTCTCTGGTGACTCCAACGTCATGGGCGGTAGCGCCATCCTTAACCCGGAAAGCAGGTATTTCAAGGCACTGAAGGCAACCATGGAGGAGGATTACGAGGACACATACTGGCCCGAGGACGTGATATTCATGGAAAGGAACAGTCGTGACTTTGATTCCCGCGTGGAGCGCATCAACGCGAATGCGGAGGCTATCTGTGACGTTCTGCGTGCGCATCCCCTCGTACAAAGCGTCTACTACCCAAAGTACAACCCTTCCAAGCCCCATTACGATGCCTGCCGCCTACCCAATGGAGGATACGGCGGGTTACTTTCTGTCGTGTTTGGCCGCAAAGAGCTCGCCCAAGCATTTTATGACGCCATGGACATTGCCAAGGGACCGAGCCTGGGCACCAACTTCACGCTGTGCTCGCCATACGTCATCCTAGCCCATTACCTGGAATTGCCATGGGCGGCGCAGTTTGGCGTGGACCCAGACCTTGTCCGTATAAGTGTCGGCCTCGAGGAGACAACCGCACTACAAGACACGTTCCGAAGGGCGCTAAAGGTTGCCGAGGACGTGTCGAGATCTTAGTAAGAGCTCGCCAGTGGATAACCCCCCTTTGGAGGCCCAGAATCTCAGGTTCGGTTCTTTGTTTCGAACAGGTCCCGGTCCCATCTATCACCATGAACTACGCTTGTCGCCAGGATCGTTGTATATGTACAGATCTATCGCCCACGCAAGGGGGCATCTTCTGCATTCTGTTGTTCATGTCAGATAGAGTAATCAAATACAAAAATAAGACAACCAGCAACTCACACATTAATTATGTTGCTCGTTCAGAGACAATATTCTTGGTCATCCTCCGAAGCCAGCGGGGGAACATGTGTCCAATATTACACCGATGCAGCGTCGACGCTCACATGACGGTACACTCCCTGTGGACATATCCAGGCCCGAAGTCTTCAATGCCACGCTCAATGTCGTTGGAGCGCTGCTTTTCCTTAGCCTCCTTGGGGAAGTATTTTCTCATGTACTTTGACAGCTCAAAATCCAGATTTTCTATGTGGAATAAATAAGTCAGTACAGTGGGACAGTTTAGATGCGAGATCAGCGGGGTAACTCACCTGTAGAGGCCTTCATCACCACATTGGCCCTACACAGGGGGCAATGCTTCTCTTTGCGGCGCTGGATCTTGACTACGCAGCGGATGCAGAAAACATGCTGGCAATCTAGGCGGATGGGCAGGTATGCCAGGGAGAAACAGACAGGGCAGAGGTAGTCATTCAATTGGGGCACCACCGACACCAGCTCCTGGGACATCTGAGCACAGACATCCCTGGCAACGTTTCCAGCTAGAAGCTTATTCGAGTGAACTGCGGTGGGAAATGCCTTGGAAATGCCCAATGATGTTCGCTTGTCGAACTCTGAGGATACTGCGTCAGCGGCTGCGGAGGGACATGGGGGGGTTATGGGCACTAACTCTTGAGAATCTTGGATATAGCAAGCTTGTTGAGTTCCTGGAACTGCAGATTCTTGAGCAAGGAGGCATTCAGGTTCAAGAACCGAGTAAAGGCAGCCCGGCTCTCTGCTAGTTTGAATTCCTTGGCCAAGCCGCGCGTCTCAACTTGGTTCTGGAACCACTGCAGCTGCTTCAACGCCACCTGACTCGATCGCGCCCCATGGTCCATTTCGTGAGTGGCAAAGAAGACTTCGGCGTCAAGGTACAGTTCGAAAATGTTGCGCCACCGGGCAAGGTCGTTCTTGGAAAATCGGGAGGGCTTTGCGACTTGGGCAACCTCCTTGCCGAGGTCTACAATCTCGACTTTCATCCTCTCCTCCTCTTGAGTCTGCAACGTGTCGAGATTATTAACATCGCTCTGCAGGATGTTGAAAAATTCGCCGTCAAACACCAGAGGAACCTCGAGGGTTTCGTAGGTGCCATCGTCTGTGGCGTCCAGGTTTGCGGTGTCATTGACTGGTTGGGCAGGAGGATGTTGCACTTCGTCTGGTGACTGGGGAGCCGACTCGGCGGATGAGCTGACGGGCAGGGGAGCGGAAACGGAGTCGAGGGTGCCAGTCTTGGGTTGCGCAACGGGTTCAGAGGTGTGTATCCACTGGTCTTGAGAGATGGATGTGGCGATCTTGTTGAGGAACTCCTTGGAAGTGGGCGTTAATGAGGCATCAATGGGGACGCCGTTTCGCATGTGAACGTTGACAGTGAGCTTGGGGCGGAGGAGGTTCGAGTCAGAGGCAGCTGAATGGAAAAGTAAATGGTCAGCTCATGTCGCAAATCAAGCGGCAAAGGTCGGGGTATATGTACCGTTGAGTTTATACTGCACGGCGACCGTTGAAGTGTTGCCGGGGTCGAGCAGCGAGCGAAGCGTATCTGGATCGAGGCCAAGCTCACGCAGCTCACGCTGGACCTTCTTGAGACATTTCTTCAGCTGGCTATAGGGAATGGCATGGTCAACCCAGTGAGGGGGGAAGTCTGCGCCGAAAGGTGTCAGTGTTGAGCATGAGAGGCTATTGGAAGCGCAACCGACCGTGGGTAGCCAGAGACTCCTTGAAACCGTGAGCAAACTTCATGGTGACAACTTAAAATTCAAAATTCAAGAAGCTGATTGCATGGCACGCGAGCAATGACCAAATATTGAACAGAGTAAAGTGCGACGAAGTGGGGTTGGCAGTTCGCGCATGCGGTGCGGAATAGAAGCACAGTGCCGCGTACGGGGGGGTATTATAGGGTGCGTTGGGGAGCGGCGTAGTGGCAGCGGCGAGAGGAGGGGCCCAGATCGAATGTGCAATGTGAATGCGACCAGGTAAGACGGCACAGGGCGGCACAGCGAGAGGGCGGGAGGGCGAGATAATAAAGAAGGAGAAAAGACGACGAGGAAAGAAGAATCTTATGAATAATTTGTGGGCAGCCTGTCTTCAGTCTGTGTGTCGGGTGTGTCTGGTGGTCTTTCCATCGGTCGCCCCGTGGTGTACTGTGTGGACGATGGTCGCGTACCCTTGGCTGGTCGCCATGTATGGCGGTATTTCCTCATCCCTAGCCTGTTCTTGGCCTGGCAGGCAAGGCAGGGCAAGGCAATTGCGTTGACGGACCATGATCGCTTAATGGTCCGTCCTGGAGCAATGGGTTCGGCAATCTCGTGCCGGGTGCGGACAGCGGAGCGGAGCGACGTCTCGAGGCCAAGCCAGGCCATGCTAGGCCCTACAAGGTCTACCATCGGATGGTTCGAGGCGCCTGACCCGTTTGATGACCGAACTTGGACAAACGCACACACAGACAGGCGGATCATCCCGGCGGGCGCGCGCGCATCCAAGTTCGAGACCCATTCGCCTCGAGAAGACGACGAATTTGGGGTGGGAAAGAAGTCGGTGATTGGCTAGTCGCGCCCATGAGCCTTGACGCACCACCCAGCATTCATTCAACACCATCCGTCATTGTCCATGCTTTCTACACCTCCCATACTTCCAACGGCAGTGTCTGTGAAGATGCCAAAGCCAAAGTTGTCAAGTTCGAGAGCCTCGCAGTGTGTAGTCACGTCAGTGCCCACAGCGACATGCCACATGGTGCGCGAAACAAACAGAGCGAGAGACGCATGTAGCCGAAAGGAGCCCTGCATCTAGTGTGGTCATGTGCTGGGAGAAATACCCCCAACCTACGGATGCCAAGCATCATCATCTGTAGTCGGCAGAGCCAAGCTAATTCGTGCACGGAACAAAGCCATGAACTACCAGTCTACTGTGTACGTACCACCCAGGTACGGAAATGCCTGCCATCTACGGACTATGACGCTCAATAAATGCTGAAGCAAACCGAAATGACAACAGGGGTGACGACTCGGTCCCAACGTTGACTCCCAATCACGCAGGGCCCATGACACATGCTGCCCTGGCTGTTGGCTCAGAACAGGCATTACCCAAGAGAGGCGTTGCCCAAGACGCTCACCGAGAGGTAACCTAATACCAGCTACGAAATGGCCCATGCCACACAACCCACTGCTTCTAGAATCCGGTCCCTGCATTGGAAATAAACGATTGAGTCAGTGCCCTTCTGAAAAGGGGAAGAGAGAACCCGTCAGGAGATCAGGAGATATGCAGATATGCGTCATACCCTAACTCCAACGATGCAGCATCATTCATTCCCACCGTGTGAGTAATACCGTAGTACAGATTACCATGGCAGATGTGCACACCCCGCGGACCATGGGAGTAACTCGGCTTTGCGTGTGGGCAAGACAGCGCTAGGCCATATAAGCCCATGATTGGACAGGACTCCATCAAAAGCTTAAGAAGAAACCCCGAAAGAGACCCAAGACGGGGAAAAAAGGGTCCAAACCGAGAGGAAGAAAAAAAACACCACAATTTTTTTGGCCCCGCGCTTTTTGCCCCTCCTTCCCACGTCAAGACAAATTTGAGGTAAGGGAAGGAAGCACACTGACTGGCATCTGCGTATGAGTCATCGCGCGCACCCAAGACTCCAAGGGCTCGATTTATATGCGAGCACACCTATCTACCTATATTGCCTAGGCGCCTCCCAACTCACTGTACTTTGCTAGGTACTTATACACAGACACACCAGTATAGAACGAATACCTTTACTTTCTCTGAACATTGCATCCCGTTCCTGCCTCCCGCCCCTCTAGTCACGGGAAAAGGGTCGCACCAGGAAAACTCCATCGTCTCATGCGACTGCTCGCCTAGGTGACCATGGGTGCCCAACAATCCTCGGAGCAAAGTAACGCTCCGGGCGCTTCCAACGCCACGGTCGCCAAGACCTGCTATTACGATCTCCTCAGTGTCGACCGTCATGCAACCGACGATGAGTACCGCTCCCGCTTTCCTCCCGAGAGCCACGTCTCTAGCTATTAACACAGCTCAGGATCAAGAAGGCATATCGCCGCAAAGCCCTCGAGCTGCACCCCGACCGTAACATCGACAATGTCGAGATCGCAACCCGCCGCTTCGCCGAGGTCCAGTCCGCCTACGAAATTCTCTCTGATCCGCAAGAGAGGGCCTGGTATGACTCGCACCGCGATGCCATCCTCAGTGGCCAGGATGGCAACGATCCTGATGCCCAGCCCACCACCTTCCGCAATGTTCGCTTGACCTCAGCCGAGGAGATCATGAGCTTGATGCGCAGGTTCAATTCCGCCATTCCCTTCGACGACGAGCCCACCGGCTTCTTTGGCATCGCCAGGGAAACCTTTGAGCACCTGGCCCTCGAGGAGGAGGCTGCTGCCGAGCACGACAACATTGATATTCCAGAATACCCTTCCTTTGGTTCTTCGGACGATGATTACGAGACGCTTGTCAAGCCATTCTACGCTGTCTGGGCCGGCTTCTCCACCAGCAAGTCCTTTTCCTGGAAGGACAAGTACCGCCTCTCCGAAGCCCCAGACCGTCGCGTCCGCCGTTTGATGGAGAAGGAGAACAAGAAGATCCGCGACGATGCCATCCGCGAGTTCAACGACGCCGTCAACTTCCTCGTGGGCTTTGTACGGAAGCGCGATCCGCGATATATACCGAATTCCCAGTCGGATGCCGAGCGCCAGACATCTTTGCGAAACGCTGCTGCTGCCCAAGCCGCCAGGTCCCGCGCCGCAAATCAGGAGCGGATGGCCTCATACCAGGTACCCGAGTGGGCGCAGTCTAAGTCAGACGGCAGTCTCGGAGACGACCACTTTTCCGGCTCAGAGGAAGAATCCGTAGTGGAAATCCTTGAGTGTGTGGTTTGCAACAAGACGTTCAAGAGCGAGCAACAGCTCGAGGCCCATCTGAGGAGCAAGAAGCATACCAAGGCAGTGCAGCAGCTACGCCGTCAAATGAAACGAGAAGGTACCGAGCTACAGCTTGATGAGGTCAAGCCCACGCCCTCTGCAGATACCGCCCCAGGTTCGTTGTCTGACGATGAGGGGAACAATGATGAGAGAAACGATGAGGATGAAGTCCCAGTCAAACCGAAGAGCCCTGTCCTAGTGAATGCTACTCCAGCAGAGCCGAGCTCGGCCGAGTCTGCTGAGGTTTCTGACGGCGACGATTACGCGCCCAGGAGCATCGTTGAGGAGAGGCTTACGTCCGGTGTGTCCAAGCCAGATGGAAATCCCATAGCAGAAAATCTTGATTCCGAGCTTTCTTCTGCAGCACAGAATCTAGCAGTCGATGAGACAGTACCGGTGAAGAAGATTGGAAAGGCCAGGGCGAAGAGGGAGAGGAAACTTGCCGTCGCAGCTGCTCAGTTTGAGCAAGATGACATCGTAAGTACCAACGACGCAGCTTCAGCTCCGGGTTTCATGATCTAACTGTCGGTACACAGCATCGATGCTCAGTGTGCGGGGAGACGTACTCCTCTAAGACTAAGTTGTTCACTCACATCCGCGAAAATGGTCACGCTGCGCCTGTCGTGGGACCAAGTGCTGGTGGCAGGAAGAAGAAGCGGTGAATACTGCGCTTTGAACAATGCCCCCTATTTCGGGCTCCGACATCGACGCCTCGTATTGGCTTGCCTTCCCGAGTCGACTGCCATGTCGATGTCGTAGCGTGGGTATCGGTTACGATGGCATCCACACGTTATGGTCCAGCCATCGCGGGGCGATTCCGGGAATTCGAACATTTGGAAATTGGTTTCAGATTAATTCTCGTCTATCCCAAGTGTAACTCCTGTCGCAGCTGCCGAAAGATGGGGAATAAAGCACAACCCAGACGCCCAACGACCTAAACATCATGAACAGTATCCGCGTCATCGTCACTTAAGGGCTCCACCTCGTCAATAGCACTCTCTCTACCTTCCGCCCGGCCTCCCAGTAGGGGGTTGCGATCAGCCACATGGATGATGGCTTTGCCTTGGACATGCTTCACGCAACGCCTCCAGTCTCGCCAGTCTTCTTCGGTCCGGATCAGAAACCCAATCAACATGCTGGGGTCCATCTCCCGAACATGAATGCGACGCAGCCGGGCCGTGTGACAGGTCGCGATTTCCTCGTCAGTGTACTGGCTGGGGTCCTCGTGGTAGGGCAGTGCTGTTCTTGTATGGTGAGGGTCCAGGTAGAAGAGAAAGGAACCCTGCGCGCCGATGAAGTAGTGTGAGGAGGATGGACGGCCGCTAGGTTGGTTGAAGTTAGCAATGCTCCTAACAGACGGGGGACTGAGCATACCCTGCGATTCCTACGGACTGATGCATCTGAAGGGATGCAATCAGTGCTTCCCAGTACACCGGCGTGATCTTGTCGATTCCTAAGCGCGTACCCACCAAGACCAGTGTGGGGTGGAATTCTTCACCCGTAGGCTTCGCAATCTTCATAAACTCGTCTTCGTAAACGTCTGGGCCATCGCCCGTCGAGTAAACTCTTAGAGATGGTTCGTGGGAGTTGGCCAGAGCCCTGCGGGGTCACCAGTGTTAGCCAAGGCTGTATAGGGGAAGTATTTCATGGGGAAGCCGATCTTACTGGATACATCGGGCTGTTGCCGATGGACCAAACCACTCGCCCGGATGCTTGCCACACGCCTTGGCGCCGTGACGTACGAAACTATGGATCGAATAAGGTGCTCTTGGATCATCGGCGAAGGCGCTGATGAGCTGACGCTCTTCCTGTGGCGAAATTCCGCAACGCCACTCTGCTTTGGTGTTAGAACGATGATGTGCCTGGGGAGGGGCCATAATGGTCCATACCTCTGCCTAGGTTGATCATGGCCATGGAATTTGCCAGTAGACTTTGTCCAGATCGGATCATGCAACCCCATCCGCTGTCGGATGAGAAGTCACCTTGGTCGCCAAGCTGGCTCTTCAGTCTCATGGAGAATGACAGGGCGGATGTAGCCTGCGGGTTGGTTGACCTGGGAATGGGTTCGAACTCGGACCTATACGTCATCCAAAACTTGGACTCGAAGTCAGCCAGAAATGCCGGTGGCCAGCTCCCATCTGCTGCCGGATCATCGTATGCTAGCGATGAGGAGAAGCTGCTGGATATCGATTCGGGAGGGGTCTCGGGCGCGTTTGCGGGAGGGGGGGGCGGTGGAGGCGGAGGCTGGCTGGTATCTTTGAGGTCGGACTCGAGGCTGGACTCGAGGTTGGACTCAAGGCTGGGTGCAGACGGGGGCGTATGGGCGCCATTGTCGGCGATCTTTGTGGGAGTGGCATCGCTCAGCTTATATTGTCGGCCGAGACACCAAACTGGCTGGTCTTGTGTGGTATCGTTGGTCGGTTCCGGGTCCCAGAACATCTGGACGATACGCCGATAGCGCCCGAGGTCGACGTTGGCCATGGCAGCTTCCATGACGACAGTGGTGAGGAGCGTGGACTACGCGAGCATCGGTATGGGGGTGGCCCCGGGTGGTGAAGGGGTAAGCAGTTCCGTAGATGCCAGAAGACGAGAGGAGGGAGGATGGGCAGCTGCTGAGTGACGGATCTTGGCCGTGGAGGAGACAGTCAGCTGGGCGGCGGCGGCGGCGGCTTGTGACTGTGACCCGGGCCGCTGGAGGTGGTGGCGCCCCGCGCGCTGCGCAGTGGGTGCGGTGTTCATACAGTGGGCGCATTGGGTCGGATCTGCGCGCGAACGCAGACGCTACCTGGGCACGTCACGTCAGAGCCTCCGAGGCAGCAGCGCGCCCCACGCGATGTTGACTGGTGTCGTTGTTCTTCACACTCTCAGCGTTTGAAGGTTTCTCTCTGGGCTATGCATATTAGGCTTATGCTATTATTTCAGCCCTTAGTATCGGTTGGTTTTTTTTTTTCTGTGTTCTATTACATAGGCTGCTGTTTTACGTTGAATGTTAGGGCATTTGATACCACTATAGCATTACATCTACGTAGAAGCTCAGCAGATAGTTGGATCAGACAGTTGAATCAACCACCAAATGCTCCAAACATCTAACTAAATGACTATAATATGACCTGATGGAATCAAGAACCAACCGCCACCCAAAGAACATCAAAGACCAGGGGTAGCTCGGTGTAAATGCAGTGAGAGTAAAAATGATGGCCTGTATAGGTGTGCTACCCTACATCCAGCAAGGCATTATGAGTTCCTGCCTGACGGCCCCGCCCCACTACCAAGCCACAGCCCCACTGTGCGCCTGGCTTATCGATAGTCATCAATCCTAGCTCTTGGACAGTGCGTTTGTCGCGGGGTGACTCTTTTTCTCCTGCCCCTTGCCGACCAAGAAATCCATACAAGAACCGGATACTCGGAGCCCTGGCATTTTGAACGACGCTCCGCAAGATGTCGGCGATTTTTTCATTACCTTGAGATGGCACGAAATAAAAAGGGGGCCTCCACCCCAAGAGGCGCCAATAGCGCCAATAGCGCCAGAGGAGGCAGAGGAGGCCGAGGAGGAGGCCGAGGTGGTCGAGGAGGCCAAGCAGCTCCCCGTGGACGTGGGCGCCCTTCTCCTGGACCATCCCACATGCCTTTCATCGGGGACTTTGGTAAACTACCCAGTCTCGGCCCGAGGGCGAGGATACACACCATGCGCTGACACACGACCCCTTCAGCTGGCTTCACACTCGCAGACGAAGCTCGGCAAACCTCTCAGCATGATCACTCCTCCTGGAGCGTCAGCTCAAATCTTCGGCAGCGGCCGGTCGCGTTCGTCAGTGCCGGCCCCAGTGAGCCGTTGAAACAACTGGATGATCTCCTCGAAGAGAGCAGCCGAAAACAGGCCGAAGAATCTAGTACAGAATCTCTACCTGATGACCCGTCTCCGCGCCGCGCCACGCCCGACCTGCCCAAGGTCGACGACGATAGCAGCGACGACGAAGAAGAAGAAGAAGAAGAAGAAAAAGAAGAAGAAGGAAGTGAAGATGGAATTGACGATGAAGAAAAGCTGATTGGGCCCGATGAGCTAGAGGAGATCATACAGGACAAAGCTGTAGCCGAAGAGGAACTCTCGTTCTTCTTTGACCTCAAAGGTGACCCACAGCAAGAGAGCTCGAAACGAAGTCCGGTGCACATCCCAGATCGGCCGTCGTCAAGGGACAGTAGTTCCAGCGACGAGGTGATACTCTTCAAAGGTCGGGATGCGCAGAGGAAGGTGCAACCCACCATCAGCATGACACAGATGCGAACCGAGATCCAGGTCGTGGAGGATCAGATGGCCGCAGGCCCAAGCGATTCACTGCCGACTGGCAACAAGAAGGTGAAAAGGACTAAGCCCCGGCAACGTCGAAAAATACCATCGGCCTCCAACGACATCGATGACGATATTCTCGCCGACTACATTGCGAACATGCGAGAGAATGGAGATGCGGACGACATACTCGGTCTCGGGGCCGGCAACCGTCGTGAACTAGGGGGAACAGATTTCTACGTCTCTGACGACCTAAGTAGCGACGAGGACACAGACGACCTGAAAGCTCTTCATGACCGGGATGCTGATGCAACGGCGCGAGCGCGCAATGGAGATTCCACCGTGGAAGGCGAAGATGGCGACTCGGAGAGTGAACTTGATAACGAAACACTGGCAAAGCTCATCGCCGGACAGGAGCTGGGTATAGACGAGGATGTGCAACTCTTGGACTCGGCAAGCGACTCCAGCTCCTCGACTGGGAAGGAGGACACCAAGAATCGGATGGATTCTAACGACGACTTTGACCTCATGGATTGGGAACGGCCCAGCCTCAACCGCCGGAAAGGAAAGGCCGCCCGGGCTCAAATCAACTTCAACGTCTCCGACTCGGAGCTGGAGCAAACTCTCCAGGCCGCGTGGAAAGGCGACCGACTTAAGAAATCCGAGCGCAAGAAACAACGCGAGCAACTCCGCGCACTGGGCATGCTGGGCAAGAGAGCCAACCCCGAGGATCTCCGGGTTAAATATCCCGACGGTATGAACATGGAGCAAGTTGCCGACGAGTTCGAAGCCTTTTTGCTCGGATCCGATGAAGTGTCAGTTATCCCGCCGTTTTCAAAGGCACTCCTCGCGTGGAACTTGGCATATACTAATAATTTACCTTAGTCTCACGTTGCCTCCCATGGACAACAATGCCCGGAAAATGATCCACGACCTCGCAGGCAAATTCAAGATTAAATCCAAGTCAACTGGCAAAGGCGACCAACGTAGACCGACTCTCCACCGAACACTTAGGACTTTACCATACGTTGAAGCGACATTTAACCAGGCTGTCAACCGCATCAACAGACGATATTTCCCGCGTCTGGATATGAAGGGTAAGAGATCGCAGCGTGCACCTCCTCCTGTCCGTTCTGGCGACAAGGCTGCAACGTATCGAGATGGCGAGATCATCGGCGCTGCGGCGCCAGAGCTAGGTACCGAGAACCGCGGGCGAGCGATGCTTGAGAAGATGGGATGGAGCAGCGGAACAGCGTTGGGAACAGCAGACAACCAAGGAATCCTGCAACCGGTTACGCAGGCGATGAAGCGCAGCAAGGCGGGTCTTGGTTAATCTAGACGCGTTGAATAAGGCGACAGTACCCTACCTAAAAATGAGTCGAGAATTAGATTTCACGACACGGGACGCAGAAGAAGCTGGGTATGGACCGAGATAAAATATTCAGGAAGCACGGAGGGACTTGATGTTGAGGAATTCATTGTTATCGAGACCCTATTCTCGATATTTATTGTACAACCGCGAACCCCGTTGCCCGTGTGAGAAGACATTGCCCCCAATAAAAACAAAACCATCCGTAACGCATTAAGAGGTTCCCAAGACAGGGCTCAGTCCCTGTGAAACCTCAAAGTCATGACACCCTGATGCCACGCGAAAATCAAATGCCCGAAACAAAAAGCCCTGTCAAACCACTTATTTCGTCGAGGACGAGTACTTGGTGACGGCCTTGGTACCCTCAGAAACGGCGTGCTTGGCAAGCTCACCGGGGAGGATGAGGCGGACAGAGGTCTGGATCTCTCGGGAAGAGATGGTGGACTTCTTGTTGTAAGCGGCAAGCTTGGAAGCCTCGGAGGCGACGCGCTCGAAGATGTCTATTTGAATTCAGGTCAGAATGGATGATGAAAGACGCGACTTGAACAAGAACATACCGTTGACGAAAGAGTTCAGGATGGACATGGCACGGTTGGAGATACCGGTGTCAGGGTGGACCTGCTTGAGGACTAGAGAATTGGAGTTAGCAACGCGTCACTGAGATGGAGACGAAACGCGCAAAAGCGCGATCGCGTTGTCGAGTCAACTTACCCTTGTAGATGTAAGAGCTGTAGGTCTCCTTGCGGGTCTTGGAGCGCTTCTTCTTGTCGCCAGAGGCGGCGGTCTTCTTGCCAGCATCCTTCTTCTCGGGAGCCTTGGAGGCAGTAGCGGGGGCCTTGGAGGCGGGCTTCTTGTCGGCAGCCTTGGGAGCCATTTCGAAAGATTGAGACGGAAAGTCGGGTTGGTTGGTTGGTTTAGTTGAGTAGATGAGGCACGAGGGCTGAGCGTGAGTGTTGAGAGTGTGAG